>CM053792.1:123763493-124015993 GCA_028749045.1 Cupressus sempervirens
TCTTATATAGAAGAATTTCAAAAATTATACCTAAGGTCCAAGATTCAAGAAGATGAACCTTTTAAGGTAGCAAGATATTTGGGTGGACTAAAGTGGAACTTCCAAGAAGAGCTAAGCCTATGGACCCCTACCACTATTCAGAAGTGTCATCAGTTGGATCTTGAGGTGGAAGAAAAGAATATGGGAAACTCTAATTTCATAGGAAGAGGCATAGGAATAGACCAAAGAGGGAATAGAGGTGGATACCAAGACAAGGGTAATGATCAAAGAAACCAAGGTGATTCTAAAATTGTTCAACAAGGTAGTGAATCTACTCCAAGAAGAGGTTATACAAGAGGAAGAGGTACTCAAGAAGACTCCAATAGAGGGAGAAGTTCAAGAAGAATAAATTTATACTTTGCAAGCATGAAGTGTTATACTTGTGGACAATTAGTTTAACCTTCTTATAGGTACCCTAACAAACCTACCTCTTCAAACAATGACAAGGGGGTTGCACGTGCTCATGAAGACACAATGAGTATAAAGACATCTGAGGTGGATCATATTGAATCAAAAAGGGGAGTTAACTTACTGTTCAAAAGAGTTTTGATGAGGCAACCAACCAAGGATGAACCAAAGCATAGGAGAGCCTCCTTCAGAATCAAGTGCAAAATATTTGGCAAAGTGTATAAAGTTATTATGGATTCAAGGTCCATTGATAACATAATATCAAAAGAGGCAATGGAAAAAATCAAGTTGGCATAGATACCTCATTTTTAACCATACAAGGTGACATGGTTGAGCAAAGGGTAGAGTGTGTTGGTGAATGAACAAACTTGGGTTGAGTTTTTAATTGTAGGCTACAAAGATAAACTACTTTGTGATGTGTTGCCTATGAATGCATGTCATTTGCTATTGGATAGGCCTTGGAAATATGATAGGGATGTTTTCTATGATGGAAAAGAGAATTCCATTCTTTTGAGAAAGACGGAAGAACTTTCAAGATCCATTCCTTATTAGAGGAAGATGAGTCACAGTCCAAGATTCCTAGTGTATTATTAAGTAGTGGGAAGGAGTTCATCAATACCCTTAAGCATGAAGAAATTAAAGGGTATTTCATTCTTCTTAAGACTAAGGAAGAAGAGAAATTTAAACATGAACCTTTTCCAAATTAAATCCAAGAGATGCTTGTGAAGTATAAGGATATAATCAGTGATGGAACTCCTGCAACCTTACCTCCTATAAAAGTGATAAGTAATGTTACCATATCTTTTCGTTGATGTACAAATTTATCACCCAAGTGTCATTTTTCAATTTGAAGTTGAAGGTGAATCCAAACTTCACTTCAAGTTCGAGTTAAACTTCATCCTTTCCTTTTCATTTTGGCAAGGTGTCCTCCCCATCGACCCACGTCTGCTTTTGGAAGATGAAGTTGATTTAAACTTCAATTTCATGATTTTTCTAATGTGCACTTGTTTCCTTGCAAAAAGTGCATAGAGGGATTATAAATTCATCTTTATAAGCCAATGGAATGGGTCCCACCCTATGGTGATGTTGAAGATGCAAAAGGCAATAATTGTGGCAATTATAAGAAATTGTCCTAAGTACAATTACTTAATGGAAAAAGGTGGTACACGCATTTTTGTGACATCATAAAAGGTCAAGCTACATGTGGATGTCATGGATATTAACTACAAATAAGCCTTACAAGTCTTATCAAAGTACATATGGCATGTTTGTAATTAACCCTTTTTGCCAACTCAAATCTACCCTCGGATGTCCTCTATAATAACCTTCTATCCTACATAATTGCTCATTTCATCATCTTAAGCTCTTGATGTTGACTGGTAAGAAATAAAAGTGGATGTCTGGACTCTACCAAAAAATTTAAGTGCATTATCTCTCACTCTATCATTTTCGTGCCTAGTTTTCCATTTGAAGTGTTTTGGTTTAATTCTATAAATATATATCTTTCAAGTTGAACCATGATGCTTTTTTGCCCCAAAATGCCTATGCTTGAAAAACCTTTCTTATTGAGTTCCCTTCCCAAAATTTGGGATACTTTCATGGTAAATAAAAGCCTAGGGGATATAATTGAGTGGGCAAGGGATGTTCAGTCTAGTTCCATACATCAAAAATTGGACAATAGTGGTTTTTTGGAAGCTGTTGCCTTCTCACTAGCTATTGAATGCCCATAATTAGTTGTGGAGTGTGCAAATCACTAGGAACCCAATGTTAGATGCATAAAGAAAGCTTTAGGGGTGGTGTTAGTAATAATATGTAGGACAAGTGTTAGCACAACCCTGAGAACCCCTCATAAAAAACCCTATGAACCATGGACCTTTGAGGAATCTAAGCATTTATATCATGATAGAAAGAAGAATTACGACAACATCATAGCTCAAAATTGGCTTTTAAGACTAGCTGGAGGGGGTTATAGATAGCCTAAGCCATTAACAATTGAGCATTTCATTAAAGAAATAACAAACATTGTGTTACTTTTGAATAGGATCAAAGGCAATGATCATGCATTTCATTAGGAAAGTTGGATGTATCTTTTCATTCTGAAGATCATTTAAGGTGGAAAATTTATTGACTAGGTAGATTTAATAGCTAAGAATTTGCATAGAGGCCTCATAGCGGTAGGTAGTTTTAGCCCATTCTTTCTGTATTCCTACCTAGTCTATATTTTAGTAGCATCTAAAGAATGGGAGGGACTTCCACATATGCCCTGGACAAAAGAGATGACTATCAATACTACAAAGACCTTCATGCAACTAAATCTTGCAAGGATTTCAGGAGGGTTCATGATGTTTTCCTTGGGAGGTTAGTTTTTGAGCTCCAAGGTCATGAGAATCAAAGATTATCAGAGGAATCCATGTAGGCTATTAAAATTTATGCTTGCTTTTATATCCAATTCCCCAAATTTACATATCTCAAGATTGGGAGTTTTTCTGGTGAACCACTTAAGTTGCCACGTTATTGTTTGGACAGTATTGTTTTATCAGAGATATGTAGGTAGCTCATTTTTGTATTTGACTCCTTTGACAGCACAAAAAAGTTAGTCACATGCTTATTCCTTATTGAAATTGGTCACTATAGGTGTTCAAATTACAAATAGGCTAAGTTAGCACAACCTGCATTATCACGTTTATGCCTCAAACCCTATACTACTAGAAAAGAGTTTGATTATGCAGGATTTGCTAAAAATAATTTTGGGCATGCATCTTCATTAACCCATGTTCCTCATCTGGAAGATTACTGGGCAAATTGTTTTGATGAATTTGAAGTCAGAAATAGATTATGGTCTAGATTGACAGTCAATCAAATTAGTGTGTTTAAGGTAAATCTCAATACTCATAGGATAAAAGAAGATGAAGCTGAGGAGGTGATCAACCCATTCTATGTTGAACAAGTTGAATGTATACCCATCCCTAAGCTCGAATGGACTAAGAGGGAAGAAGATGACCTAATGTCCCATACTTCAAAAGTATTGATAAGAACCAAGAAGTGGTTAAAATCAAATAATGTTGTATCAACCACTCTTGAAGCCCTAGAAAAATACTCAAGAGCTAAGCACAAGAAAAAATAGTGCATACCTAAAGCCATCTATAACCTTGATATTACTGACTCTGTTACAAGTTCTCCCAAAGCTAAAGCTAAACTCGAAATTGAAGTAACCCCAAAGCCACTTCAACTTCAAGTTCAAGAAGAGGTACCATAATTTAGAAGGGTAACTCATTCCAACACTAAAAAGGCAATGTCAAGAAAAGAAATGGGGAGAGTCATAGTTGACCTAGATCCCACCGAAGCAAAGGCAAGTTTGAAGTAGTCTCCCATTTCCATCATGGCCGATAATACCCCAAATCCTCAAAAGTACCCTGATAATATTGGTTCTCAATCTAATACCTTGGCCATAGCAAAATATTCTCCTCTAGCAGGTAAAGAACCTATTACCCCCAAATGGTTGGAAACTTCTATTGAAAAGAAAAGGAATCTAGTACCAATATCCATGCCTATTGATGATCTGGTCAGAAAATTCTTATGAAAGCCTTCAAAAACTAAAAGGGCCAAAACTAAGTCTAGGTTGAACTTTGATAAGAACTCAGGACACTGGACAACTAAAATAGTTGAGCCATTGAAATATATGCCCCCTGAAAAGCTCTCTCCTCAGGACTATCAAATAACAAGAGTCAATCTTGGATAGGGGAACCATGCAGTTGATATGAAGATTTTTGAAGCTTCAAATTAGAAGATAGAAGATAGAGTTTCAAAGGATGCTTAGGATAAGCAAGAAATGAAAGAGGCAATCAAAACCATGGCTCAATATATCAATGCCATTCTACATCTGGAACCCAAACCACTGAATGAGATGTCAGTGTTGGTGGATGTATCCTCTTCAACCAATCAACAATTTCTTGATAATATACAGAAGTGAAAAGCTATCAAAAAAAATCTGAAGAGTGGCTATAATATATCCTAAAGAAAACTGAGAAATGGGTTAGAGTTTTGGACAAGGCCTTAAAGGAAACTATTGTCATCATTAAAAAGGTGGAGTCTAGGAATGAAAGTTTTGAAAAAGAGAGAAATAACTGGGTGAAGGTAGTGCTTTGGATCAAAGAAATTAAGGGATTTGGTTTACAAAAATTTCAAGTTGAATGACTTGTTGCTGGCCTTGATGAGAAAACCTTGTATGTGAGAAAGGATTGCATCAAATGGAGAAATGAGGAACTAGCCCAAGTAATCAATGAGATCAAAGAAATCATGGATAGCCTCAGGCTCATGGATGAAATCATTCAAAGTGATCTGAAATGGTTTGGTAAAAATTGTGTAGGAAAAGAGAGTGACTCTGTTGCCCCTGTAGAAGAACTGGTAAGCGAAATTTAAAGAAAATTCCATGAGGTTCGAGACAAAAAGGCATCATGTAGGGGGGACTTCTCTAGTATTGCTCATACTAAGGCTATGTTGATAATCAATCTGAAGGATTTGGAGATGTATGCAAAAAAGATGACAGAACTCAAGAGAGAAAAGGAAATCTAGAAATAGAGGATGGCATATGTCAGCTTACCTCATCAGTCTATTATCTCTGCATTCTTGACTGCATATGAGACATGGAAAATTGCAAAAATTGCAGTTGGAGCAAATAGTTGCTCTTGACACGGTGAATGATCAATGGGCAGTTGTTTTTTTTTTTTTTGTTTCTGCATTTCAATTAACATAGTTATGTTAACTAAGAGACTATTTTACTCCTGGCAAGGTAATTTTGGATAGCTATCTAGCCCTATGCCTATATATATGTAATAGGTAATATTTGAAGGGGTTAATCTCTCCATAGACATAAGAAAAAATACTTTTGTTTTGATACTCTGTGCTTTTGGATTTTGAAAAAGAATATTTTCAATTTGCAACAATTGGAGTAAAGTTCTATAATTTTATTCTACTAAAGCTTCTTAGAGAAAATACTATTTTTTTCTTTGTGGTAATATGCATCCTTCAGAGCGTGTGTTATGTTTGCAGTTAAGTTGTGGTTGTTGCATTCTTCTAGAATTATCTATTTTTGAATCTTGAAAGTTGTAGGAGGTTAAATCCCTATTGTTTTTAACACTTTTCCTTCATCTTAGTATTCAATCATGTACATGATATTAATCATTAAAATTAAATGGTTTTTCAACATTAGCATTTATCTTGTATTTGTAAGATGATTTTGAACTTTTGAGTATTTTCAGTAAAATACTCCTTGGAAATATTTTCTGTCGATTAAGGAAGAACGATTATTTTTTCATAAAGGTTAGCTACCCCTTAATCAATATTGAATAAACCTTTAAAGAAAAGAATTACTAATCAAGGCATAGTAATTCAATTGGTTAGTTTACATTTTTCTTCCATGTTCAAATTTGTCAAAGATTTTGGGAAAAACTATTAACTAACAAGTCATAAGATTGACTTTGTACCTGGTGCATCATTCCCAAATAAAGTAACATATACGCTTACTCCATATCAAAACAAAGAGATAGCTAGACAAGTACAAGAGATCCTAGATCAAGAATTGATAAAGAAGAGCATTAGGCCATGTGTAGTGCTAGTATTTTTGGCATCCAAGAAGGGTGGAAATTGGATACTTTCACAAATTAAAGGGCCATAAACAAGATCACCATTAGGTATAGGTTTCCCATACCTAGAATTGAAGACTTGATGGATTATCTTCAGGGGCTCAATATTTCACAAATTTAGGTCTCAAAAGTGGTTATCATCAGATAAGGATAAAGGAGGGTGATGAGTCAAAGATAGATTTTAAGACCACATGTGGGTTGTATGAATGTCTTGTCATGTCATTTGGGCTCTCAAATGCTCCTAACACATTCATGAGACTCGTGAATGAAGTATTGAAAGACTACATAGGAAGATTTGTGGTGTTATATTTGGATGATATAGTCATTTTTAGTAAAACAAGAGAGGAGCATATCAAACATGTGAAGATGGTGCTAAATAATTTGTATGAAGAGAAGTTGGCAATCAATTTGGAAAAATGTGATTTTTTGAATTGAAAACCTGTATATTTGGGATTTGTGGTATCCCAGGGATCTTTGAATATGGATCAAGAAAAATTTGTAGCTATTTTAAATTAACCACCACCTACCACAACAATAGAGTTAAGAAGTTTTTATGGGTTAGCTCAATTTTATAGAAAAATCATTAGGAATTTCAGTGGAATTTGTGCACCATTTCTAGACACCATCAAAGGTGGGATGAAGATCATGTTTAGGTGCACCTCTAAAGCAACAAAGGCATTTGAAAAGTTGAAGGAACAAGTGACAATAAAACATATCCTTAAAATACCTAGTTTTGACAAATTGTTTACCCTAGAGTGTGACACAAGTGGGGTGGAAGTAGGGGGTGTGTTAAGCCAAGAAGGTAGGCTAGTAGCCCTCTTCAATGAGAAGTTAACTAAATCCAAGAATAAATAGTATTCTTATGACTTGGGGTTTTATACTTTGGTTCATTCTCTTAGGAAGTGGAGTCATTACCTTCCACCCAAGACATTTTTAGTGTTTACTAACAACCAATCCCTTAGATACATCAATACACAAAAAAATTTGAGTAATAGGAATTTGAAGTAGATAGAATAACTTCCAACATTCAAATTCACAATCAAGCACAAAAAGGTGTAGTTGAACAAGGTTGTGGATGCACTAAGTACAAGAATGTTGACAATTCAAGAGGTTCAACTACATAGCATTGGAATAGATATTTTCAAGGACCTCTACAAGTATGATGAAGACTTTGCTAATTATTATAAGGTATGTTCTAATTTTTAGAAACATTTCCATAGTACTTTTTCTAATTATACATTGCAAAGTGGCCTATTGTTCAAAGGAAACTAGTTATGTGTTCTTAAGGTTTCCATGAGAGAGAACCTTATCCAAGAAAAACATAATGGAAGTCTACATGGTCATTTTGGTGTTAAAAAGACCATGGATCTAGTTCAAAGGTTTTACTATTGGCCAAAGATGTTAAAGGATGTGACAAGATATGTGGAATAGTGTGTAGTGTGCGTGAAGAAATAGGAGGATCTAGCAATGCAAGTTTGTACCAAACTTTATCAGTCCCTAATAGACCACAAGAGTTTGATAGAATGGACTTCATTATAGGGTTACCAAAAATCGAGTAGGGTTGTGATAGCATCTATTTTGTAGTAGATAGGTTTAGCAATATGAGTCATTTAATACCTTGTAAAACTACTCATAATGTTTTTCATCTTGCACATTTATTCTTTAAGGAGATTTTGAGGATCCATGGACTACTCCTAAGCATTATATCAGATAGGGATGTCAAATTTATGAGCCATTTTTGGAAAATATTGCAAAGTAGGTTGAGAACTAACCTATTTTTTGGTTTACCTTACCACCCTCAGACTGGTGGCCAAATTTACATGGTTAATAGGGTGTTAGGTAACTTGTTAAAATGCCTAACTAAGGAATATCATTAGACATGGGATGTGGTTATTCTTCAAGGAGAGTATGCATATAATGATTGTGTGAATAGGAAAATAGGTAGGAGGCCATTTGAAGATGTTTATGAAATTCATCCAAGGGGTGTTTGTGAAATCAGAGATCTTGGAGCTCCAGAGTATAGGAGTGGTCATTTTGAAGACTTCACTCAAACCATGAAGCAGATTCAAGAATAGATGAAGATGACACTACAAGAGACTATACAAAAATTGAAGGCTAAAGTGGATGAGAGGAGAAAGGATGTTCAATCTGAAATAGGTAACTATGTCATGGTACATTTAAATAAACCCAGGATATAGAAGGGAGTACCTACTTGTTAGTTCATGATTTTTTAGAGTCACCATTTTTATTCTTCATTTTTTGTTCACTCTTTTTTTCAAATGTTTATGTTGAATCATCAATTTTGCCAATAGTCAAATGTATTATGAGGTATGATAAAAATTTCATCAATTATTCACAAACCTCATCCCTTCATTTCCTTCTTTCCCCAAGTTCATCATTGACCAAGCCTAACCCCCAACTTTCCCTCGTAAACATTTTGGTTAAGGAAAGTTCTCAGTAATCTATTTTTCTTTGGTAACTCTTGAACCATTTGTATCCTTTGTACTATTTGAACTAAGTTCAAAAGGTTCAATTGGTTCATCACTTCAAACTATTTTTGGTCTTCATGCAATATGGTAGATGGGCCCTATGTTTTCATGCTACAAAGTTTCATTCTTAAAAGATGTGGTACAGTAGGATGCCTTTTTGGCTCTGACATGGATCATGCATGACATCATCAGTCACAGATGGTCAATAAATTGGAGTAAGGTAATTATCAAATGTCATGCCGAGGGTTATTTTTAAAGGGTGAAAGAGAAGCTTGGCCCTTATAGAGGCAACATATCATTTGCATTACTCACTTCACATTTATTGTTAGGTGCCACATTATCACATCCTCCTTTTCCTGTGACATGTTTAATTAATTATGTTCGTCCTATGATTAATGCCCTGATTTGGCTACGAATTATATATAAGTGAAATTTTACTTCTTTGAAGACATATTTTTCTTCGGTTGATTGAGTGTCAACAACAAGAGTTTGAATAAGGGAACTTTCTTTCATTGTCATGATAATTTCTACTATTTAGGTAATTATTGAACCCTTTAATCCTTCTTCTTTCACTTGGTAGTAGAAGAAATTATGTTTACTACTTTAAATTTCAAACAATGAGAAGGAATTTTAAACCATGAAGTCTACTCTACAAATTTTTGGGAACTCATAGTTTGTGCAGTAAATCTCCTATTGTATTAGACAGATCTTTTAGGGGTCAATTTAGGCAGGGTAACTAAGAGATTATATGAGAAACTAGCAGAACCCTTCTCTACCAAAGTCTTAGACACTAACTTTCTTATGGCCTCCACATTCCCACAAGTCTACCCATGTCCAAAGTTTATTCAGGAATGTATTCAAAGATATGATATACCTAGTGAAAGTATTTTTAATAAAGATAAAAGCATATTGTTGAATATCTCTAGGGAAACCATGGCCAAGTTGTTCCATCTTGAAGAGCAAGAATTTGTAGGTTTGAATCCTGCTTTATCATGGGCTAGATTTTTAGAAAAGGTGGATTCTTGTAGAAATGCCACTGAGAAGAGTTAGATTGTAACTCCTTATAATGGTGGCTCTAGATTGCCCAAGGTCCTCAAGAAAGGCTAGATAAATCCTTAGGTTCATGATGTCATGGTTTTTTTACACTGAATTTGTGGTTCCCCAAATGTATCTTCTTTTGAGGAATGGATCTATTTTTATATTCAAATTGTTTTGAAAGGATCTCAATTTTTAGACTAGACTGGAATGATTGATAGTTCTTTAAGAAGCTAGCTGAGAGGAGCTTTAAGTATGAAGAAAGATTTTTATATGTCTTCCTAGTTGACATATATGTTGGCCAGTACACAAGATTTGTGGTAATTACCCCATGTACCCTAGATAGAAAAGATCACAATATATTATTATTACCCTATGTTGCATAGAGATAAAGTTTTGGATAGTTTCAAGAGGTTTAATGATACTTTTTTAGGGAAGTTGTGTTTCAAATTAAAAGGTTCTCCTCATTGTAGGTTTTCTTCTAAATCTCTAAAATTTGTCCAAACCTTTGGTTGCATTTATATTTGATTCCCCAAGTTTACCTATGTGAGGGTGGGTGGTTTTGATGAAGAACTTGCAAGACTTCCTAGGTTTTCCCTTGATTATTTCATGTTGGCTGATGTATCTCAGTAGCTTATCTCAATCATAAATAAATTTTCAACTGATGAAGCTTCTAATGTCATTTTTCCACTCAATCTAGGTAAGCTAACTTGTAAGAGTATGGAGGATGCTATGTGCATAAGTTCAGATTTAATCAATTTTCATTTTGGCTCCTATCATGCTAGGTAGAAATTTGATAGTGAAGGGATAGCTCATAGCCTATTTGATTCTCATGTGAAGTTTTTGCATGATCCTAATGTTGAATACTATTGGGAAGATTGTGCAGATGAGCTAGAATTTTGGACAAGAGAATATAGTAGGTTCACCATTTCCTAGATTAGATTTTTCTATTTAAATTTGGATATTTATGTCTCTAGTATAAAAGAAGATAAAGCATATTTAAAGGGCACTCAAACAATAGAATCTTTAATTTATAGCAAAGCAATTATTAATTAGGAGTTTGAAGAAGAGGATAACCTCCTTGAGAGAACAAAGACAATATTTGAGAGGACCAATTCTTGGTTAATAATGAAAAAGGCACAACATGTTGAGCAATCAACTAATTCTTGTTTTGATGTTCATTTCAAAGCTATAGGTAATAGGAGTTCTGCAAGGGTTAAAAAGGTACAAAGTAGTAATATTTCCTTCCACCTAAATTCAAAGAGGAAAATCCATTGCAGATGGTTGATGCAAAGCTAATTTATATATTGCAGAAGAACATAGCTTAGTGGGTCTCTAATTATGGTTCTACCATTTCTCGTGTTCAATCTTTTGAGAACGAATTTAAAACAATTCAAGATGGTGTGAATAAAGACCTACAAATTGTCAATTCAATCTTCCTAACACCTTTCAAAGAAGAAGGATTAGATATGGAAACATTGGTTAAGAAATATGAAGAACTACTTTATACAATAAAAAATGGAGATAACCTAATTGTGGCAGATCTTACCAAGCTTGCTAAATTTGAAACTATGGTTAGCATGTATAGCCAAAAACTTCTGAAATACCTAGATAGTGTCACTAAAATGAAATAGGATAGGGACATGTGAAAGAATCCCCTATAGAGCATAAAGAGCCTAAACAAGAACACCATGTCAAAACTCATCGGTGTGTACAGAATTTGGAAACTGGTGCAAGGACCTCTTGCTTAAGATGACAATGAGGAAGAAGAAAAGCTGCAAAGAAACATAATGATGATTCTTTCTAGGGAATCTTTACTTTATGTGCTTTTATTTTCAAGTTTTAAATCAATTACTTCAAGGGTCTATGTACCCATTAAATACTTAGTTATTTTAACTATTTTTTTAAACTATCTGAGAATTGGGTTTTGATGGAGATTCTCAGACATCACTTTATTTAAACTAGAAAATTAGTAGTGTGAAGGCATTGGTATTTTTTTATGGATATCATACTATGAACTTTAATCTAAGTTTGGATAGCTATGAATTTTTTTTTAGTTTTCTAGCAATTTATTTGAATAGGATTGTTCTATTTGGAATGGGAAAGATTTGATTATTCAAAGATTATATGCTTTGGATTGTTCGTTGTTGATTTAGTATTGAATCAATCTTGAGCTATTAAAATCTCTTTCTAATGTTGGATAATATATGGTGTATATGTTAGATAAATTTTCTATTTTGTATGCCTTTATGAGAAAATAGATAAACTATACATTATTTAATTATTGTTTTCCTGGTTATCCATCTATCCAAGATAGATGGAAAGCCTTACTACTTTCTGGTTAAAAGTAACTCTCATTTAGAAGGAATTTTTTTATTGAATATCTAATAAGGGAGATGAACCTTACCAAAATTTGGAGAGGAATTAAAGAAGTTAATATTCATCAACTGTTGGGAAATTGTATTTGTCTTGTGACTTTGGGCATAAATTTTTTTAATTATTTATTTTTATTAAGAGACAAATCTCTACAATAACACTAGTAAACTATATATGAAGAGAGTGAGACCCTATAAGATCCTACCCAAGTATTGGGCTAATTCCTATAAAGTGTGTCTACCTAATCATTTGAGCATCTCACTTGTCTTCAATTTGGTAGACTTAGTCAAGTTTAAGGGACCTTTAACTGAGATGGATATGAATAGTAAGGAGGTTTTCAAGGATTTAGAACCTAATGCCTTACCTCTAAAGATGCATCTAGAGGCGGACAAGGTGTTGGATTCAAGGGTCAAGAAGACCACTAGGCACAAGGGGTACATGGAACACCTCGTCAAATGGAACCACAAGATAGAGTCAAAGGAAACATGGGTTGCAACTGAATAATTCAAGAAGTTAGGGATTATGAGTGACATGATTTACTTTTGTGGTGAGTATGGTGCAAGATCACCTAGGTAAGGCTACCTTATAACCTAGGGGTCCTAGGCAAGTTTTGGCTTGCAGCGGTCTTAGCCAAGCCACTAGTGCAATAAGGGGGGTTGTCATTCCTAGAGTTTGAATTGATCATTACTTGATCATTAGGAGTTCTATTAGGTCATTGGAAGTAGACAATGTTACTCATTTGTTCAAAGTTGCTAGGCATTGTGCAAAAGTTGTCATTATTGTTAAACGTGATATTTGTACATTTAGAAGGCTAGATTGGACAAATAAAGGGTGGAATGGTTATTTTGTGGCCTTAGGAATTTATTTGGTCATGTCATAAAGTTTCATGAAGGTTGGAACAAGTTTGACCTTAAAATGCAAAAAATTGCCAAGTTGCATGACAACTTTGCATAGTTACAAAAGTTGTCATTACAATTTTTGGGCAACTTGATGGCATCTTTGAGAATGAAAATGGATCACTATTCTAGATAGTTGGTACATGTGGGGAACACCTATATAAGGCCTCCCACTAACTATGATAAGGTTTGGAGGAAGTTTGATGTAAGTTTGGATATTAGACAAGCATAATTTATGTGTCATTTTGTCATAGTGAGGACCTTTTTCTTTCATGGTTTTCATCTAATGGATTGAACTCTAAAATATAGCTTCTACATGAGTTGTTAGATTTAATTCCTTCATTCTTTGTGTGGTTAGTTAGGTTGTATAGTTCCCTTTCATTGCATTAAAAAAAATTCTTGCTTTTAGCACTGTAATTGGTATGAACCAGACTGTTTTTGGGTATGGGATCATAACTCACATTCCCACCATGGAATCTATACAATTCCTTGTAATTTTTGAGATGAATCGTTTATATTAAGTGTTCAAAGGGTTGAGCCCTGGAAAGAAAGCTTGTTATTTTTGTAGTGATTCCCTAGGCAAGCAAGAGTAGCATGGTTAGGGATCACAGAGGTTGCAAGAGAAATTTGATGGTTGGGCCCTAGGAAAGGCTTTTATATTAAGTGTGCAAAGGTTTGGGCCGTAGAAATCAAGCTTGTTATTTTTGTAGTGATTCCCTAGGCAAGCAAGAGTAGCATGGTTAGGGATCATAGAGGTTACACGAGTAATTTAATGTATTAAGTGCATTCATTGCTTCAATATGAGCATGTGGAGAGGTGTTAATGTGTGTGAATAAGACTCATACCAAAGGAGAAGTCATGGTTATATTTTTTCTATGTGTTTGATCAAACCCTTGTGATGGCTGATAACATGGTGGAAAACCTTTATTTTTAGGCTCAATTCTAGCAACCCACTATATGGACATGTTGGGAAAGTGACACTAGATAAACCTAAAGGGTTTTCCAAAAGGGTATCTATAACTGCAATTTTTTTTCCATCTTGTTAATAGAGTTTTGGAGTTATAAGACAAAAGGTGTGTTTTGAAGCCTAATTCCTTGTAGCCCTAAAATGCCTAGTTTGAAGTAATTTATTGTGACCAATAAGGATCTTATTGCATTTTGTGTTGATGAAAATTAAAATGGACTCAATGCCTTAGTAATAGGCCCTCCTCTCCATTGGTGACTAGTTTTTATCATGTTTGATCATTTGGCATGGATGATGTAAAAAGACACTAAGAGAAGAAGGCAAAGTTGACTTAATTTCATCATTGGTGTGGTCAAGTTAAAGAGGTGGAGGATTGGGAATAGGAACCTCTTGAGCTAGGGTTAGTGGAAGAACCCTAATAGGTTAGAGAAGAGGCCTAGAGAAGACCCTAAGAGAAGGTAGGGTTAGAGAGCAATACTTGTCCTTACATCAACTTGTTTGACAAACATATCTACACTACACTTCCATGAAATCAAACCTATTATATAACACATTTGCATGAAAGGAAATTTAATCTATCTCACACATGTTGGAATTCATATTGAAATAATTCAAAAGGCTAAACTAAATTACACATTTTGAAAATAATGTTTTCTTGAATTCAATTTAATCTAGGTAATTTGAAATTAGATTGATGCTAGAAATGAAATTAAACTATCCTATTTCCTTAGGCTAAAACATGTATTCCTTGCCCCCCCCACCTCTTCCTCAAATAAGTACCAAATATTTGTAGAATAAATTTTATATATCATCCCAAATAATCTAATAATAATTTGAATTCAATATCCTATATTTATGGGATCATTTAGAAAACTCTAATAAAACTAAATTTATCATCTACCATTCTATTACTACAACTTTGGTTAATTTTAGCTATTTTTTGCTCAATTTTTTTAATTCCTTCCAAACCCTCAAATATTTTGTATCCCTTTTTATTTAATTTCTAGATCATTTTAAATTCATCAATTTTGTTAAGAAATAAGGGAGATATTGTTACTTTACTAAGACTAAGTTTTTAACAAACACTATTGTCATTAATTTCATCTCCTTCGAACCACTCATCTTCTATCATGAAATAAGTTAAGTTCACCAAGATGGTGAACAAAAAGAAGGTATAAGTGAACTCTTTTTTTCTAAAATTTGGTAACTTGAACTTGGACGAGACATTTAAGGGTCATCCACAAAAATGATAACATGTTTAAAAAGGAAAAGTTGTAGCAATGTGAATGAAGTTTCTAAATTGCTAAAGAATTTTTTAAATGGACAAGATTAAGTGGGTCAAACCCTACATGTACAAAAAATTGTTCCTAATATTTAAAAAAAATCATAACATCATTATTTCTGTGAACTACACAAAAGACATAGTTATATTTAGTATTTTACAAATCTCTTTGCTAAGATGATAGGTAAGAGGGATATTTAGAAGATGATAGGTAAGAGGGATATTTACATTTTGGTACTTATTTGTGCATTGAGCATAACTTGCATCAAAATAATTTAAAATCAAAACTAATTTTTCTTGAAGTATATATAATCAAGTGTAGAGTAGAACTTTATGTAATTTATTTTGAATTTGGTTAAATATATCAAAGTTATTAAAAAAAGGTAGACATATGTCTACAAGGATTGTCAAGACACTGGTAAAAACATTTAAAGTTTACTATGCTAATGTTGTCCAAAAATGGAAAAAAATGTGTGGTTAAATAACTAAGATGTGTGATATTATGATGGAAATTTTAGAGATACCCACCTAACCATTTGCAAACGTAATAAAGGACAAGACAAGAATTGATATTAAAAGATTAAAAATGTCTAAAGAACAAAAATAGAGGGAAAATAAGCTCTCGATCCTTTGGTTCATTTCCCTAGGCTCTTTCCAAGCCATAACCCTATCGAGTTTCAACTTTCAAATATCCCGTATAGTTCTAAAAGGTTAAAGTGCATTTTTTACAATCATTTTATTATGAACTACAAACCCTGACTTAGTTATGAAGATTAAAGGGCTAATTCTTCTACACTTACCATGAACAACAAATAAATACAAAACTAAGTACTTATATTAGTATCTATATATACATATATTGATATAGATAAATGTATATTCGTATATATATATGTGTGTGTGTGTGTGTGTGTGTGTGTGTGTGTGTGTATGAATCTCTCTCTCTCTCTCTCTCTCTCTCTCTCTCTCTCTCTCTCTCTCTCTCTCTCTCTCTCTCTCACACACACACACACACACACACACACACACACACACACAAAAATAAGAGAGACATAAATAAAAATTACATGAAAATATAACTAATATCAAAAAATAATAAAGCGCACAGAAGAGAACACAAGACACAAAGATTTAACATAGTTCACCCAATCCGTGGTCTATATCCACCAAACAACGAGTCCAATATTCTTATTATCCATTGATTTCAACTTGATTACCATTTTTAATTCCTTAAAACTCAATACTACGACAAGAAGCTACTAAATCATCATACATCATAAAATACATAACCCTAAGAAATTCTATACAAAACTTTTCCCACTTACAAAATTAGGGCTAGAATATGTCAACCAATAGAAAAAATTAACTGTAGATGTCTTTTACAATTGTAAATTAATTTTTGGCTTTGAGGGAACTACCCCTCAACCCTTCCATGTATCACAACAAGGAGCACACTTGGGGCTATGGACCCAAATACCCCACAAGGGGTGTTGCCCCTTGACCATGTCTAGGGAAATACTCTAAGACCCTTGGCATGAGAAAGCTACCCCTGAAACCCCATAGAAAAATATGCATGGAAACTGCACTAAATGAAGTGAAGGGAAATTAACCTCCACACAATCCCACCACCCCCATGCCCCTCTCTCTCTCCATTTAATTGCCTTAGTTTTACACAAACATTTTTTATTATAAAATCACAATATCTGATATCTATCACCAACAAATGTATATTAAATTGATTTTTTTTTTCAATCTAATATTTTCTTGACTTTTCTAACATTTTTAAAATTTAATTTATGTTTATTTCTAATAAATCATTTTAAAATTGAAATGAATTGAACTTGGTTTGATTTTAGATACCAAATTCATTTATCTTTTACAAGTCAAAAAATGAACCATAAGCTCTTAAAAATA
Source organism: Cupressus sempervirens (assembly GCA_028749045.1). NCBI lineage: Eukaryota > Viridiplantae > Streptophyta > Pinopsida > Cupressales > Cupressaceae > Cupressus > Cupressus sempervirens. The sequence continues at coordinate 123,780,539 of CM053792.1, forward strand.
TCAAGAAAATCTTAGGAATTCTAATCCATTTTAGATGCTACTATCAAGTGTAGAGAAAAATATATACAAATTATATTCATATCTATACCAAAAACTTCTTGTGCAAAGAGGATACAAAATTTTACAAGAGAAAAATAAAGGTTTATCCTTGTTTTCCACTTAGTTGAGGAAGGAAAAATTCATCCTAAAAGAAGAAGCCATTATAAATAAGAAAAAACCAAAAAATAGAGCAAGAAAATTAATTGACTTCTTCAATCCAAGAAAATTGTCCAACATAGGTCTACTACCTTGTCCTTGATATATTTTTGCAATAATCGGATTGTAGAGGCTCTCTAGTTCCTTTGAATTATCTTCAAATTCATCCACCTTTGCAAGTTGTTGCTCTTGAGTCATTCAATCACCTTATCTTCAAATTCATTCATGTTCAATTCTTAAATTTTTCCCTACTAATTGTATAATAGAAATTGATACCTTCATAAAGTGATTAATTCCACAAACACGCGCGCGCACGCGCGCGCACACACACACACACACACACAAACCACTAACCAGACCCCCTCTCTCTTTCACTAACCACTAACCTCTTTTATGGATGAAAATGATAGAAGAATTCTTATTTTTTAGAAAAATTATTGGGTATTAAATTTTTTTCACTTTCTTTTTCAAATGACCTATAGTTTTGTACATTGGAAATCACAAAAACTATGGTCATTCACAAACTAGACACACTCCTCAAAAACCAATAAAGTTTTGAAGAACTTTTGGTTCTTTGGAATTCAATTAGGTTCTAAATCTATTTATTTTTGGCTAGGATTGGTTGAAGCCTAGCCCCATTTTGAATTCATTCATAGCACAATTAGGTTATTAAAAATTTTGGGTTATTTTTTGTGCATTTACTTTTCTATCTACCATCTTAATGCACTTACCCACTACTAATTTTTTAAGACTTGTGCCAAGTAATTGAAATATAATAGTTATATCTTCAATTATATTTTTAAAAGCATCTTGAAGTTCTCAATTTCATTAATAAATGAGTGAGATATGGCTATTTTATTGGGATTTTCTTTTTTACTATTTCTAGGTGATTGATTATAGGATATCTTCAAGTTATCAACATGAATGAAGGAACACTCATCAATCCATTTTACAAAATCTTTAATATTAATTATTAGCATCAAATTACAATAATGTCACAACATTAAATTACTTTTCTAACTTGAGTTATCTTTGTTGGAGAAAGCCAATACAATGTAATGTACAACTCCAACTTGCACAAAATAAAATACTCCACTAATTTGGGAATGACTAGTGTTCCATGATTGTGCATGAATTTTGAAATGTGTTGAGAGTCTTGAGGATTCTTCTTTCTCTCCCAATGATTTCTTCAAATCCTTCAATGTGTTTGGAGTTCTCTTTATTTGATGTTAGGAATTGTCTGCATCAAGTATATTTGAAAGCTTCTTATTGTCATGAGTTAATCAATAACTCATTTAGCTTCATTGTTTTATCTTCAACAATAACATATACATATTAGAATTAATTTCATAATACTTATTTACTAATAATAAACATAATATATACTTTTTATTCTACCTAAATAACTAAATAACTCTCTATTATTTCTCAAATCCACTTTATCATGCTAATTTATTAAGAAGAAATATATGTATAAATTTTTGGGCTAACTATGAGACCAATTATGTGTTAATCTTAGATTGGTTTTTCCAAATTAGTGACAAAACATAGTCATTATTCAACAAAGTAAAGTGCATGCTAAGCATAACTATTAAAATAATACATGCCTAGCAATATGTTAGTTAGTACCAAGCACTAGTAGGCGTTGAGGAGTCAATGTGTGTTGAATCATTTACGTGCCGAGCCAATAAAAGGAGCCAAGTAAATGTTATGTGCCAAGTGATTTTGGTGTCAAGAAAATAGAGTGTGTTGAGCTATTTAGAAGCTGAGTTACAAAATTAAGATCATGATGAAGGCCAAGCATCAAAGCCTTTGGACGTTGAGTGAACAATTTATGACATAGATGTTTGTAATGACACAAACTTCTATGTAAACCATTTTTGGGCTAGCATAATAATATTTTACAATTATGAGAGATGTGTATGGATCCATATTATGAATCCCTATGCAATACATGAAACCAATCAAATTGAGGGAAGTTTTAGGCAGCAATAAGGATAAACCTTAGTCATTGATTCTTACCTAATCCATCACCACCAATATTTACTTAAAAAGGATAAACCTAATAAGTTTAGTGTGAGTGTGAGGAGATGAATGCTAAGAGTTCAGAGGGAATTCATAGTGGTTTAGATGGCTATAACATAGTTATGCATTGCAAAATCAATTTGAGAAGAATAGAGTAAAGAAGTGAAAGGATAGAGGAGACATATATAATCAAGAGGATCAAGGTTTTAATAGCTAGGAGAAGATCTAACATCAAGCATAAATGTACTAACTGAAGGATCATGGTGATGAATCATTCTAACATGTGATATGGAGAAAATCTCTTAACCGAGTAGTCCTAACAAGCTATAGTAAATCTCTTAACCAAGTGTGTGCTTTATTGTAAGTTTAAATCCTCTGACAAAGTGAGACCTAAGAGTATTTGTAAACCTTTAATTGGGAAGACCTCTCACAGGGTAGATCATAGATTATGATCAAACACATTGTAGCCATAATTTCCCACACTTTACAACTATAGTAGTGAAGATTTGTGGGTATCGCCCCTATTGAAAATATAGCAGTAACTAAGAGGGAGGGGTGAATCAATTACTACAAGAAAAATCCAAGATCCCTTTAGATGTTAGTACAAAATAAACTCTGAAAATTGAATATTGCTAATGCTTGATAAACACACAAAATGTTGTAACTATATAAATACTGATTATGAAAATCTTTAAATGTTATCTGTGATTACCATTATCTTAAATTAGATGCAAACACATAAAATAAAATAGCATGAACACATTTGACACCAAGATTTAATGTGGAAACCCAATTTGGGAAAAACCACCAATTGCAACTAGTTACCATTTTCACTCTTCTAAAGTGAGCCCTGTTAGGAGCCAACCCTGTTAAAGATTACAAAACACATAGTTAGGTGTGACCCTATTAAAGGATTTAATCACCCTATTAGGAGTGGCCTTGTTAGAGATCTTTAGACAATTTAACAGAACTGACACCTTTTTACAGGATTTACAAATAGTTGTTAAGCCAACTCTATTAAGAGATTTTGATCACTTCTATAAAGGTTAGAGAGTAACAATGAGATGACCTAATTTGAATGCAACTGATTTGCTGATTAAAAATCTCAATTCTAGCTTTGCTTGATCCTTCCTGATCAAATATATCTACTACACAAGGATATTCTACTTATCCTTTTGATTCGCTTCCTTATTGCATCATTGGCTCTTCAAAATCTTCCATGCATTCACATTCTTACCACACACTTAAATTCACAAATTGATCTTCTATTTATATCATTCATATTATAAAGTTAGCTCAAATACAACTTAGAATAACTAATATTCATCACCTCAGTTGGCTAGAACCAATAGATAAATCAATTAATCTTAATATACCAAAATAAGAAAATCCTTCGTTAGCCAACCTAGCTTGTTAGATACTAACTTAGTGAAAAATTCTTGTGTTAACCAAAAAAAGCTTAGTTAACATTAGAAACTTGAAAAGATTCTTTGATAACCAAGTGAGCTTAGTTAATAGTGGTTCTATCCAACATTTCCTTCATTAACTGAGTCAACTCAATTAACACTCATCTTCTGCGGATTTTCCTTCAACGCTTAAGTGAACTTGGTAGACACTGCATTCTGAACTAGGAAAACATAGGAACACTTGGTAGACATAGAAAAATTTCTTCACCGCCAGAGTGAGCTTGACATGCACTAACTAATAATGATATAACATTTGTGTAACATCAAAGACAATACACAATTAATCAGTTGTATCCAAAAATCTCCCTATTTGGTATTGATGGAAACACATGTCATAACACCATGAAATTTTGGAACAAGAATAAAGTAAGGAACATATCCTTATTTTTATCCATGAGAACTCCCTCTATCATTGTGAGCTCTTTCTTTCTTTGGTTTCTCCTTTTATCTACAAAAACTTTTGCCAAGTTCATTCTCCCTCATAGATATCTCTTCATAGAGTTTCTATGATAGAAAACTTCTCCCTCTTTGACAACAAATGCCAAAGACGATAATTTTTTTATTATCAATGTACCTTAAGCACTGATTCATTTCCAATATGCCCTTTTCAATACTGCACCAACTAATTGATCTTCAATAAGTTCTAGTTGATGCATCACTAAACTTCATTTAGTGAGCTTCAGATAGGGGAATGACCCCTAGCTTACTTTTTAGATACAAAAATGCATCCTTGGGTAATGGCTTGGTGAATATGTCTACAATCTATTCTTTTGTATTCACATATTCCAGTCTAACTTATTTATCCTACACTAGAATTCTCTTAAGAAGTGATATTTTATAGCAATATGATTTGTTTTGGTATGCATCACTAGATTCTTTGATATATTGATTGCACTAGTTTTATCATAGTATATGACTAGTGGATCTGTGATTTCTATTTTCATTCCTTCCAATAGTTGTTTAGACCAAACAATTTTAGAACAATTAACTGTTATTGCCACATATTTTGCCTCTATTATGGATTGAGAGATGCAATTTTGTTTCTTTCTTGTCCAAGACACTATTATTTTACCAAGAAAGAATGCTCCACCACTAGTGCTTTTTCTATCATCAAGACTTCCTACCCAATTAGCATCTAGTAAACACCTTTAAGTCCAGATTGCCTCCAAGTTTATACCATAAGCCATAATCTTTAGTACCTTTTAGATATCTCATGATTCTCTTGATTTCCATCATGTGATTTTCTTTGGGATTTGTTAAGAATCTTGCCACCATACCAACTTCTAATGCAATATTAGGCCTTGTATGCACTACTTACTACAATTTTCCAATCATTGATCTATATGTGGTCTAATCTACTTCTTTGGAATCATCATTCTTGGAAAGCTTATGTCCATTAGACATAGGGATTCCAACTGGTCTTGAATCTTCCATTCCAAACTTCTTTAGTATCTCCTTGATATACTTAGATTGAGTGATGTAGATACCATTTATGTTCTGTTGTATCTGCAACCCAACAAAGAATTTTATCTCACCAAACATGGACATCTCAAATTCTTTACTCATTTCTTCTAAAAATGCTTTGCACAAGTCATCATTTCATGTGAATAAAGTACCATCAAGAAAAAAAATTGCAAACATAATCTTCTTGTCTCGTCCATCTTTGATATACAAACTACTATTATCATTTGTTCTTTGAAAGCTAATTTGTATCAAGTAATTGTGAAGTCTTTCATACCAACCTTTGGGAGCTTTCTTGAGACCACATAATGCTTTGTGTAGTTTGCAAACCATGTCTCTTTTCCTAGGATCTAAAAAACCTTTTGGGTGTTCAATGTAGACTTCCTTGCCAAGAATTTCATTCAAGAATGCCAATTTAACATCCATTTGATACACTTTAAATCCTCTGTGTGTTACATATACTAGTAAAGTTCTAACACCTTCTAATCTTGCAATAGGAGCAAAGGTTTCACCATAAGAAACACCTTCCTCTTGAGAATAGCCTTTACATATTAGTCCTACCTTGTTTCTGGAAACTTTTTCATCTTCATTCGACTTATTTCTCAACACCCACTTTGTACCAAATACATTTTTATACTTGGGTCTAGCAAAAAGAGTCCAAGTTTTGTTCTTTTCTATCTGTTCTATTTCTTCATTCATTGCTTCAACCCAAATTTTATTATCTAATGCATCTTTAATATTTCTTGGTTCAAATTCAACAAGTAAACATGTACCTTTTAATTAGCTTCTTGTCATTTTTCAATCAAATTTGTATCCAATGATTTGATCAAGAGCATGATGCCTTTTGACATTTCTTTCTAATATAGGTTCTTTGTATTTGGAATGAGTTCCACTAATTTCATCATGAATTTCAGTATCAAGCTCATATACCACTATCTATTTCTCAGGTCCATTAGACTTGGTTTGAACTAGCTTGGTAGCTTTTGACTGTGGCTTAGGTCCTTTAGACTATGACTTGGGTTGCACTATCTACAACTTAGTAATTGTTGGAGATTTTGGGGACTTGAGAGATGAAGTCTCCCTTCTTTCAGATAGGTTTGGTAAGATATTAGGTTCATATTAAACAAATATTTTGTAATCCTCTTGCTCCTTGCTATTTTCTTCTTCACTCTTTTCTATAAACTCATCAATTCTCACATGTGCACTTTCTATGATTCTATGAGTAGAGAAATTTAAAAATTTGTATGCTTTACTTCTACAAGAGTATCCTCGAAATATCCCTTTATCAAATTTTCCTTTTCTAGATTCTTTTAGAATATAACATTTGCTACAAAATATTTTCAAGCAACTTACATTATGTTTGTAACCATACCATAGTTCATGAGGAGTTTGATTTGAGTCTTTCTTTAATTTAACTCTATTCAAGTTATGAATTGTAGTGGTGATAGATTCCTTCCAGTATTTGAATGTTAAAATTATTTTCTATCGTCAATGTTCTTGCACAATCTATGATGGATATGTTTCTTCTTTTAGCTATACCATTCTATCGTGGAGTACCAGGGGCTGATACTTATCTTTTGATCCCTCTTTCATTGCAAAAATTATTGAATTCATTGTAGATGAATTCACCAAATTCATCACCTCTATCTAATCTTAAATATTTCAATCTCTTTCCAGTTTCTTTTTCTACTCTTGCCAGATACCATTTGAACTTTTGAAAAGCTCCTAATTTTTCCTTTAGATACATTACAGTCATCATTCTAGAATAATCATCAATAAAAAAATGAAAATATTTTCTCCACTGTAACTCCCTATTTCAATAGGTCCACATAACTATATATGAACAATTTATAAGACTTCTTCTAACTAATAGTTTTTGCTTTTGAAACTAGTCTTTCCCATCTTACTAATTTGGCAATTCTTGCATAAAACCATATCAAGTTTCTTCAAACTAGGAATACCTCTTACTCTTCTATGTATGCTTATTTTAACCAAATTATCAAAGTTAAGATGACATAGTCTTTTGTGCCATAACCAGCTTTCTTCTACCTGAGCAATAAAACATGAACATTAACTAAGATCAAGATAAAATAGATTACCTTTTGTTTGCTTGCCAAATCCAACTACATTTCCTTTTCCATCCAGTAGTTTTACCTTTCCATTCATGAATTTTACCTTGAATCCAATTTTATTCAATTTTTCCACACTCAATAGGTTATGCTTTAGTCCTTCAACCCAATAAGCATTGTCACATGCAAGTTCCTTAGTCAATGAATAATAGGGAGAAGTAGGGATGAACCAATCACTGATTCATGCTTCTCATCTACCTCTAAGACTTAAAGTGTCTTGGTAGACCACCACATGGACCTATAGGACCTTTTTCAATCTAAGATCACCCAATCCAAAACCCTACTCCACTATCTTGAACAATTTCCACTTTTTGTTGTCTACCAGGCTCTCATACTAGATGAAGAGCATTCAAAGTCTTCAACAAAACTAGGTCTTTTTGACCATTCTTCTCAACCACTTATAGGATCATGGAAGGAATGTTAAAACCATTCAATGTACTCATTTGGCATCTTAAAATGTCTTTCTATGGTTAAGTTTCTACCTAATTTCACCCTTTTTCTCCAAAACAAGGCTACAAGGAAGAGCCCAAATTAGCCCTATTTCACCTACAAAATAGGAATTTACTCACTTTTATTCCACTAAAAATTTCAAGGTGTCTTCATGAAACTCTTATTATTTTTTGAGGGATTTAATAATTTCTAGGTTTTATGCCCTGGAATGGTCTTACAGTGGCAGTGTTGAAATGGAGGGTTTTTGAGGGTTTGTAAGGGAAAATTGTTGTTTGGTCTTGTTTGATGGCTAAATGGATTGGTGAAAGCTTTTACTTACACCCAAGGAACCTCCTCTCACTCCTATTTCAACCTTCAAAATAATTCTTTAAAATTCTCCACAATCCTACAATAAATAAGCTCTACAACAACATTATTCCCTAGCTAGACATGCTTTAGCTCGCCTAGGGAAAGAGCTTAAAAATGCTTGCTAGCATTTTGAAGGGCCCTAATTTTGCCACAATATAGTAAATTTAGTGTACTCACTATCCCCAAGAGGTTGTACAATTCCAAAAATGGGATAGTGAGGTACACCATTATTTCTACAAGTTCCTAAAAACAGGACAACAAACTATCTAAAATGGAAAGATTTTTATAACTATGAAACAGACAACTTTCAAAGAAAACTTCTTAAAGATTTTTTTTTTAATTAACATTATATATGATTCCATTAGTTATAGCAACCAAGAACAATGTCAAAAATGTCTTAAAACTTAGAAAATCAGTATTTTTGCCTTCAAAATGTCATGCTACAGCGCTTGTCTATACAAACGACAATTCCTTATGGAATCTTAGGTTTTGGGAAGTATTTTATATCTCCTCCTAGGTCTTTTCCCTCCATCCTTAGGGTTATCTGTGAACACTACAAACTCCTTGGGTAAGAGATAATACCTCCACTTCCTAAGGCATTGAACAAGTGCATAGAGTTCCAAATCATAGGAATATTACTTTTTTTTTGCATTTAGCTTTTCACTAAAGAAAGCCATTGGTCTATTATTTTGGCTTAAGACTCCTCCCATTGCTATATTACTTGCATCACATTCTACAAAAAAAGGTTTCAAATCCCTTGTTTTTTATTGGTGTCCACACAAACTTAGCCTTTATTCCACCTTTGATAATATCCATCATGGGAGCACATATCCCACTAAAGTTCCTAATGAACTTTCTATAGTACTGAGCTAGGCCATGGAAACTACTCACTTCACTGGCATTCTTAGGATTTGGCCAACTCTATATTGTTGCAACTTTGTCTTCATCCATTTTTAGATCTCCTTGTGAAAGAACAAAGCCTAAATAGACTAGTTCCTACTTCATTAAATCACACTTGTCTAGATTGATACTTAAGTGTTCCTTTTCCAATTTAGACAATACCATTCTAATATGCTCTAAGTGTTCCTCTTTACTCATGCTAAAAATTAGTATATCATCTAAATAGACTACCACAAACTTACCTTTGAAGTCTTTCAACACCTCATTCATGAGCCTCATGAATGTACTTGGAGCATTTGAGAGGCCAAATGGTATAACTATCCATTCATAGAGTCCTTCAATGGTTTTAAAGGCTATTTTCCATTCATCTCCCTCTTTGATTCTAATCTAGTGATAACCACTCTTAAGGTCTATTTTGATGTAGTACTTAGCCCCTCCTAAACAATCCATTAAGTCTTTAATCTTAAGTATGGGAAACCTATACCAGATTGTGATCTTATTTATGGCTCTAGAATCTATGTATAATCTCCATGTTCCTCCTTCCCTAGGTGCCAAAATAGTAGGTACAACACATGGGCTGATAATTTTCCTTATCAACCCTTGATCCATCAACTCTTCTACTTGCTTTGCAACTTCTCTATTCTACTCAAGCGTTATCCTATAAGGTTCTCTTTTTGGAAGAGATGCTCCTAGAACCAAATCCATTTGACAGGTGATTGCTCTTTTAGGTGGTAGTACTGCTAGTGTACCATATGATATAATGCCCTTAAGTCATCAATAATTTAGTGCACCTCATGAGGCATTGCCTCCTTCTTAGCTTCTCCTTCTTCCTTAGGTTTCACTACAATGGTATAACTCACTCCCTCTTCTTTGTCAAGAGTCTTCATGAACTCTTTCCCCTTCAATAGCATCATATTAGGCCCACTTCCTCGCTTTTCAGATTCTAGTAATGACTAAATTTTATAACTTACCCCATCCTTCTTGAAGGCGTATGAGTTGATCTCACCATTATGTATGGTTTTCTTGTCAAACTACCATGGTCTACCTAGTAATAGGTGATAGACATCCATGGGAAAAACATCACATAGAATCTTGTCTTTATATCCTCCTATGGTGAACTCAATCCATGTTTGCTCCTTGTTTAGCTAGGTGACCTCATAGGGACTTCTATGAGGTACTTTTTGAATCTTGAGATTAGCTATGGCTTCCTCTAAAATGATGTTATTAGTAGACCCTGATTCTATGATAACTTTTCATACCTTTCCCATAATCTTTCATCTAACTCTAAAGAGTGATCTTCTTTTCTTTGGCTGTCCTTTGACTAGTTCTTTAATTAGGATCCTCTTTATCATCAAGTTCTTCCCACTTTTAGAATCCAAATGGATATCAGGTGACTTCACACTTGAAGCATCTTCATGGATGTAGGCTATCTTCTTTTCTTCTTGTGATGCTGATCCCTTTTTAGGACACCTATAGGTAGGATCCCAAGTTGCTTACAATGGTAACATTTCATTGTAGCAAATTAGGATGGTCCCCTTCCTCTTGGTGACCTACCTCTATGTCTACCTCTTCTTGAACCACCTATTTGACTGGTTTTTCCACTTTGTTAAGCTAGTTTGGACCCACCTTGAGATCTTCCTTCATTGCTCCTACCTTCATAGCTTCCTCTTTTTCCTCTACCATCTCTACCTCTTCCTCTATTCTTTGAGGTATAGTCTTGCTTTATTTTTCCTTTCTCTTCCACCTTTAAAGCCATCTGATAGCATAGGTGGACTATTTTAGGAGTGACAAGGCTCATGTATTCTTGGATAGACCACTTGAGTCCATTCAAATATCTTGTCAATCTTATGTTTTCATCTTCTACCACCTTGGGCCTCAAGCATAACTTTTGGAACTTTTCAATTTAAAAGTGCACATGTTAGAAATGCTTCAGAATAATTATGGAGGGGGGTGGCGAATTAGTTATTCAAGGTCCAAATGTCCTATTCAAACTTTTCAACAAGTAAAGTGTGCCCATAAAACTATTCATTCATCTAAGCTTGGACATTCCTATTCAACAAGTTACTATAAATCAACATGCAAGCATAACACATAAGAAGATCAACACATAACAAAACAATTTATGTGGAAACCCAATTTGGGAAAAACCACCAGTAACATGCTACTCAATTCTCACTCTTCTAAAGTGATGCCCTATGAAAAGCCTACCCTGTTAAAGGCTACAAGACATTGTTAAATGTGACTTGGTTAAAGGATTTAGCCACTCTATTAGAAGTGGGCCTAGTTAGAGGACTTTAGAACATTCATTTGGAATGCCACCCTATTAAAGGATTTACAAATGGCTATTAAACCAACCTAAGTCCACAGGATTTTCTTTTACCCTAATTGATACAATTGCTAGAGAGTAATAATAAGGGGTTTTGACCTGATTACAACATACAACTGAACTTGTAGATCTCATATCACTTCTTAGCTCATAACATTGCATGACTTTTAGTCTCTGCAACTCTTGATAGCTTGCCCTCCTTTCAAGATTAGTCTCCTTGACTCTCCATGCTCAATGTACTAGTGTAATCCTCTCTTTCTGACCACTTGTTGAAGTAGAGTCTTTGTACTCTGTTCTTCTTTCTCCTAGATGTCTTCTCCTTGACACCCTTTCTTCTTTGGAAGTTTATGTTTTTCTTTTGAAACTAGACTTAGTCATCTTCCCTAGTTGACATTGTTTGCACATTGTGTTTTCAAGCTTCTTCAGTTTGTGCAAACCTCTAAATTTCTTCTTTTTTCTAATGCTAATCAGATTTTCAAAGTTAACATGACACAATCTTTTATGCCATAGGCACACATCATCAATTTTAACAACAAGACAAGTTGCATCTTCCATATCTAGGTAAAACAAGTTGCTCCTAGTTTGTTCACCTTTTCCTATCAGATTTCCATTAGTGTCATGGATCTTGGTAGTTTTGTTTCCAAATTCTACTTTGCAACCTACATTGCCTAACTCTGATACACTCAACAAATTGTAGTTCAGTCCTTCAACATAGTATGCATTATCACATGAAATTTTCTCTGTAAGTTTAATTGAGACTTTTCTTTTGATTTGACATGGAACATCATTACCAAATCTAACACTATTTCCATCATACTAAGTAAAGTTAATAAACTTACTTTTATCTCCTAGCATGTGATGTGAGCATCCATTGTCTATGATCCACTTGTCATTCTTGTTCACACAGATTACCAGTGTTGTTGCCTCATCTTCATCTGATCCATCCTTCATGGCTTCATAGACTACCTCATCATCATTCTCATTAGAATCTTCTTCAACAATGTAGCATCTTTTGCCTTTGTCCTTGTAATATTTGCTATCATCTTCTCTTTTACTCTTGTTCTTGTTTCCTTCTTTGTAGTTCTTCTTCTATCTACACTTTGCAACAATATGACCTACTTCATTGCAATTAAAAAAAATGATAGGCAACTTACCTTTGAATTTACCTTTACCTCTATGGAATCTTCTAGCCAGTAGTGCTTCCAACTATTCCACATCTTCCTCATCTATACTGCTATCACTGGATGCATGTTTTCCTTTTCTACTCTTTTTTTTTTATTTCTCTTCCTCAGTGTCTTTCAATGTCATCTTGGTCTTGAAAGTAGATTCAAGGTTCTTAGGTCTGTAGTTATCAAAGTTGGATAACTCAAATGTAGTAAGTGTTCCCACTAAATCTAATAGCATACATAGGGATCAAGGTTCTCAAGTATTTTCTATTGATAGTATCTTCTTCCAATTGACCACCCATACTTCTTATTGCACTTACCACTTCTTTCATTCTAGCAGCATATTGAGCAATATTTCCACCTTCCTCCATTTTCATGTCATCAAACTTTCCTCTAAGGCTTTCTCTTTTGCTCTTTGAACATTCTAATCTCCTCCATAGATATCTGTCAGGGCTTTCCACATATTGAATATAGTATCACATCCTTTGATGTCATCAAATTTAGCATAACTAAGTGCAGAGGCAATCTCCAATATTGTCTGATTGTGCTCCTTCCTTTTGTTCAAATCATCTATAGTAAGAGGTCCAGCTGGGTCTACATGTTCTATTCCAATTGATGTTTTTGCATACTAACCTATTGATCCAAGGTGAAATTTCATTAGTCTTTTCCATGCAAAAAAGTTGTCTTTGTTGAGCTTGGGAACTTCTCTCTTAAATGTCTTGATCTTCCTGCTTCTAGTACCTTGAAACTAAATCAACAGATGGCTCTGATACCAATTGTTAGAAATGCTTTAGAATAACTGAGGGGGGGTGAGGGAGGGGGGTGAACTAATTATTCAAGGTCCAAATGTCCTATTCAAACTTTTCAACAAGTAAAGTGTGCCCATAAAACTATTCATTCATCTAAGCTTAGACATTCCTATTCAACAAGTTACTATAAATCAACATGCAAGCATAACACATAAGAAGATCAACACATAACACAATGGTTTACATGGAAACCCAATTTGGAAAAAAACCACCAGTAACATGCTACTCAATTCTGACTCTTCTGAAGTGATGCCCTATAAAAGGCCTACCCTATTAAAGGCTACAACATATTGTTAAATGTGACCTAGTTAAAGGATTTAGTCACCCTATTAGAAGTGGGCCTAGTTAGAGGACTTTAGAACATTCATTTGGAATACCACCCTATTAAAGGATTTACAAATGGTTATTAAACTAACCTAAGTCCATAGGATTTTCTTTTACCCTAATTGATACAATTTTTAGAGAGTAACAATAAGGGGTTTTGACCTAATTATGGCATACAACTCAACTTGCAGATCTCAAATCACTTCTCAACTCATAACATTGCCTAGCTTTCAATCTCTATAACTCTTGATAGCTTGCCCTCCTTTTAAGCTTAGTCTTCTTAAGTCGCCATGCTCAATGTACTAGTACAATCCTCTCTTTCTAACCACTTATCAAAGAAGAGTCTTTATACTCTGTTCTTCTTTCTCCTAGATGTCTTCTCCTTGACAACCTTTCAACCACTTTACAATTTGGCACTCCAGTAACTCTTGCTTCTTGGTCTGTGACTCCTTAAATATAAATCTAGAAATTCTTTTTTTGCTCGATTCTTCCCTCCTTTAGTTTCAATTTGTATGGATTAGGTAGGATTCATTGAATCTAACCCATATCTTGTTTCTTCTAGAAACATCATGAAAAATCCTCTTGAATTTGCTCAAAAATGGCTTACATAGAATTTTGTACCACTAGCTCATCATCCTTATTCTCCAACTGGTTCACAAAATTCAAAGTAACAAACTTGTCAGCTCAAATTTGGTGAATCTTTGACATTTCCAATAATGCAATAGCTTGGCACTATTGAAATTTTGGTGCTCGGCACATACTGTGTTACTCGGCATCAACTATGTTTTACTAATGCTCGACACCTACCATGAATTCACTCAGCATCTACTAATATTTTCTGATGTTCAGCACTTGAACTTCACTTAGCACCTAAAGTTCACTCGGCACACACTAGATTTTTCATTTGCTCAGCTCCAACTGAAAATTTTCTCGGCTTAAACTAGCTTGCTCGACACTCACTAATGAACTTAGTTTAAGCTTTGCAGTCAACCTTGTTCCAACTTATTCCTCCAGTGTTTCTAAGTGTGGCCAAACTTTGTATCTTCAAGTATGTTATCAATACATCATTTAACCATTGTATTAGCTGATCATTGCACTTCATTACAAAACCATAACTCAACCTTTCCTTTAGGTACTCTTGTTACATCTTGTTGATTAAATCCTCTTCATCAATCAACTAAGTGAAAGTACTTGGATATTATAAGCAATTATCATTCCTACAAATAGCAGGTTTGAAATCAATGACAAAAAAATTATTGAAAACATTCTTTTAACAACAATCTCCCTCTTTCAATCAATCTTCTTCATCAATGATCTTTTCAATTAGATTTCCAATAGCATATCCATGTCTTTTTGCCTTAGATTTTGTCTCCTCCTATGCAACTATATTTCATAATCTTCAAGAATGCAGGCTTGTCTTATTTTAGCCACCATTCCTTTCCAAGTGACAATGGGACTTTTTGCTTCTTTTTTCCTCTCTATTTGAACAAACTTCCACTAGGTTAGAGCAGTACCTTTTAACCTTGATTTTGCCACCTTGACTTTTTGAGCATCAAAGACATGATCACATTCAAAATGGTTCTAGATTCCTTCAATCCATTCCATGATAAGGTCTAGATCCCTCCTTCCACTAAATAGAGGAATACTTTCCAAGCCTTTACTATTTATTGCTTTTATTGCCTTCAAGAAAGGCTCTTCTAGCATAACAGGGTCTAGTGTTGGAGTTTCTTCTTCAAACTCAATCTCTTTCTCTTTGGCTTCCTTCTCTTCTTTCTACTCTATCTTTTCCTTGACTTTATTAGCTATGTCTTGGACCTCGCTCAACAACTATTCAAGTTCTGCCAATTTTTCTCTCAAAGACCTATTGTCTTCCTCTTGCTCTTCTACTTTCTTCTCTTGTTCTTCTACCTTCTTGGCCAATTTATCATTGGTCACCATTGTACTAGAACCATCGGATTCACTAGGTGACAACATTCACCTTGCTTTGCACTTGCTTTTTCCCACACCTTTTGCAAGCTCTGATACCACTTGATAGGGATGAACCAGTCATTGATTCATGCTTTTGTTTGCCTCTAAGACTTAGGGTGTCTTTCTAGACCACCACATGGTCCTATAGGACCTTTTTCAAGCTAATATCCCCCATTCCAAAACCCTACTCCACTATCTTGAACAATTTCCACTCCTTGTTGTATGCCAGGCTCTCATACTAGATGAAGAGCATTCAAAGTCTTCAACAAAACTAGGTCTTTTTTACCATTATTCTCAACCAATTTTAGGATCATGGAAGGAGTCTTAACACCTTTTAATTTACTCCTTTGGCATCTTAAAACATCTTTCTATGGTTAAGTTTCTACCCGATTTCACTATTTTTCTTCAAAACAAGGCTACAAGGAAGAGCCACAATTAGCCCTATTTCACCTAAAAAATAGGGATTTTCTCAATTTTCTTCCACTAAAAATTTCAAGGTGTCTTCATGGACCTTTGATTATTTTTTGAGGGCTTTAAGAATGTCTAGGTTTTAGGCCTTGGAATGGTCGTATAGTGCTAGTGTTAAAATGGAGGGTTTTTGAGGGTGCTCTTTGGTCTTGTTTGATGGCTAAATGGATTGGTGGAAGCTTTTATTTCCACCCAAGGAAACTCCTCTCACTTCTCTTTCAACCTCCAAAAGAATTCTACAAAAATCTCCACAATCCTACAAGAAATAAGCTCTGCAACAACACTATTCCCTAGCCAGGCATGCTTTAGCTCGCCTAAGGCAAGAGCTTAAAAATACTTGCAAGAATTTTGAAGGCCGCTACTTTTTCCACAATATAGTAAATTGAGTGTACTCATTATCCCCAAGAGGTCATACAATTCTAACAGTGGGATAGTGAGTTACACCATTATGTCTACAAGTTGCTGAAAATAGGACAGCAAATTGTCTAAAATAGAAAGATTTTTATAACCATGAAACAAAAAAATTTCAACTAAAGGAAAAATGTTCTAATTAACCTTATCAATGATTCCATTACTTACAAAAACCAAGAACAATATCAAAAATGTCTTAAAACTTTTTAAAATAGTATTTTTTGCCTTCAAAATGTCATGCTACAACACTTGTCTATACAAATGACAATTCGTAATGGCATTTTAGGGTTTGGGAAGTCTTTTATAACTCCTCCTAGGTATTTTTCCTCCATCCTAGTTTTCATTAGCCTCTTTAGTGTTTTTAAAAGGAAAGTCACAATTTCTTGCAAAATCAGCATTTTTGCAAAATTTGGAAAATTGCAAAAGGGAAACTTTTGCAATTTTTCTTGCTTGCTCTTTTTAACATTTTTTATTTTTTATTTAGGCTAATCCTTAGAAATTCCATGCTAGGGACCCTCTACTAATATAGTGACTCATCCCTTAGGTTACTCATTACCCTATGGTAAGGTATACCTTGCTTTTTAAGCCATTTATGACTCTACCTAGGACATTTTGACTTCCTACACACTAGCTATCTCACTTAGGTCAAATGATCCTTATTCCTACTTTAAAAATATCTCTTGGAGCACAAAACAAAAAAATTGAAAAGGTGAGGGCCCTATGTTTCAAGGTGCCCCTACACCAATGAAATACATCCTTTTCCTTTTATGTTACAAGGTTCATTGTTTCCAAACCTCACACTACCTTCATCATAATATTCCATGTGCTCAAAATTCTTTTGTCTCTAATCATATGATGTGAATAGCCACTGTCAATAATCCATATATCATTTTTTTTAACATGAGTGATAAGTGCCATCTTATCTCCTTCATCATTAGATTCATCCTTTACAACAATATATACCATTTCATCTTCATTGTTATTAGAATCTTTAGCTATAAAACAATATTTCTTACCTTTGTCTTTGTAGTTCTTGTAGTTCTTGGAATCCTTCTTGCCTTTATGCTTATTGTTTTTCTTTTCATCTTTGTTTTCTCTATTTAAACACCTTGCAACAATGTGACCAACTTCTTCACAAGAAAACCAAATTAGAATAACTTTACCTTTGTACTTTCCTCTGCCTTTGGAATACATTCTTGCAAGTAGGGCTTCAACAACTTTAGGATCACTATCTAAAATTTCTTTTGTTTCTTCTTCATTACTTCTTGATTGACTGGACTTTGATTTCTTACCCTTTTTCTAGAGTGAAAGTTTAGTTTCAACTATAGACTCAATAGCCTTTGAGCTAGGAACATAGTTATCAAAGTTATTTAACTCAAAAGCTGTCAATCTTCCAACTGGAGCATCCAAAAATATTTTATTATTTGGATCACATTTCATCTCTTGAATAGTATACACTCTAATTGCATAAATAGGAAGAAGATCCTAAGTACCTTTCTTACAATTGTTTTCTCTTCAATGTCTCCTCCAAATGCTTTGATTGCACTCACACTTGCTTTGATTCTTTCCACATATTTTGCAATGTTCTCATCTTCACTCATTTTCATCTGATTAAATTGACCTCTAAGACTTTCAGTCTTAGCTCTTCTTACATTTTCATCTCCTCCATAAATGTCTTTTATTTTGGTTCACATGTCATGAGTTTTTTCGTAGTCTTTAACTTCATCAAATTTAGCATAACTAAGAGTAGATGCAATATCAATCATCATAATGTTATGATTCTTCTTTTCAAAAATATCTTCAACTGATAATGTTCCAATTGGATTCTTGTATTTAGTATCAAGATATTGGCATTCTAAATCACTAATACTAGCCAGATGTAACCTCATAAGTCCTTTTCATGCTACAAAATTATCTCTATTCAGCATGGGAATCTCTCTTTTGTAAGACATCTTGATCTTTAGCTTAGGTCCTTGAAACCTTCTCTGCAAGCATCAAAAGCTCTGATACCAATTATTGGAAATATAAGAGGAGTAACTGAGAGGGAAGGGGTGAATTAGTTACTACAAAAATACCCCAGATCCCTTTAGATATCAGAACAAAATAAACTCTACAAACTGAATATTGTTGATGCTCGGTAAACAAAAATAAAATTTTGTAACTTGGTAAATACCAATTATGCAAATCTCCAAATGTTATCTATGATTACCATTATCTTAACTTAGTTGAAAACACATAAAAGAAAATAGCATGAACACATTTGACACAAGGATTTAATGTGGAAACCCAATTTGAGAAAAACCACCAATTTCAACTAGTTACTATTTTCACTCTTCTGAAGTGAGCCATGTTAGGAGCCAACCCTATTAAAGGTTACAAAACACACTGTTAGGTGTGACCCTATTAAAAGATTTAATCACCTTATTAGGAGTGGCCTTGTTAGAGGTCTTTAGAAAATTCAACAGATTTACCACCTTATTAGAGGATTTACAAATAACTGTTAAGAAATTTTTATCACTACTACAATGGTTAGAGAGTAACAATGAGATGACCTGATTTGAATGATAGATCTTAATTCTAGCTTTACTTGATCCTTTCAGATCAAATATATCTTTTCTATTCCACAAGGATATTCTTCTTATCCTTTTGATTCACTTCATTACTGCATCATTGGATCTTCAAAATCTTCCATGCATTCACATTCTTACCATGCATTTAAATTCACAAGTTGACCTTCTATTTATATCATTCATATTGTCAAGTTGGCTCCTATACAACTTAGAATAACTAATCTTCATCACCTCAATCAGTTAGAACCAATAGATAAATCAATTAAGCTTAATATGCCAAAATAAGAAAATCCTTTGTTAGCCAATCCATCTTAATAGATACTAACTCAGTGGTGATTTCCTATGTTAACCAATAGAAGTTCGATTAACACTACAAACTTGCAAAGATTCTTTGGTAACTGAGTGAGCTTGGTTAATACTGGTTCTATCCAACTTTTCCTGCATTGACTAAGTGAACTCAGTTAACACTCATCTTCTATATATTTTCCTTTGACACCCAAGTGAACTCGGTAGACACTGCCTTTTGAAGTAGGCAAACACAAGAATGCTCGATGGACACAGAAAATTGTCTTCACTACCCAAGTGATCTCAACATGCACTGACTGATAATGATATAACATTTTTGTAACATCAAAGACAATACACAATTGATCAATTGTATCCAACATCCCCCACACTAGTTTTACCTTCTCATTGGAGGGTTTCTAGGTAGTAAAATTCAATGTTATGTGTTGTTTACTTTATGTTATGAGTGTTATGCATGTTAAGTTATGAGATGGATGTCAGTGATATGTTTTAAGAGGCAAAAGTTTTAAGTACTAATTCACACACCCCGCCCCCCTCCCCACCCCCTCAAAACTTACTTTCCCATTGTTATTTCCAACATTATGGTGTCATCAATTGGCTAATCTAAAAACTAAGGTAATTGTAGAAACCTCTATTGATAAACTTACACCTCATAACTATCATAGTCAAAAGCCTAAGATGACCAAATCACTTCAATGTACAAGGGTTTATTGTTTTGTTTAGATGCAACCCAACCAAATTTGATTCACTAGTTTGATATTTTTCAAAATAGGAACATGAAGGATTTGGATATGGATTTGATTGCCATGATTTTTTTAGATAGTATATAGTTTTATGCTAATTTTTATAACATTCTTTGGGATATGTGACTCAAATGTTAAGAGATGTTTTGGGGTATAAATGATTTCCACTCATTTTAACTTGAGCCAAATTTTCCATAATTAGTATACAATTCCTTCCTCTCCAATAATGACTTTGTAGAGAAATTAAAATCCATAAAATCAATTTTACATGGTTGTGGAAATGAAATGACTACAAAAAAGTGTGTCATTTTTATTTAGTCAAAGCTTCAAAGAACATTTTAGCTCTTTGACTCCTCATCTTATTCCACCATGGTTACATTGTGTCTTTCTCACACCATGCCTTCATTGGAGGTATTTTCTAAGCACTTGACATGGGAATAGGCCAAGATGATAGAGTTAAATTTAGTTTTTAATAGTAAAGAACACACTTTGATCACTCAGTCATCTATCAGTAAATAGAAGAAGAAACAAAGACATAAAGGTCATCTATCAGTAAATAGAATAAGTAATAACTAATCAAGGTTATTAGAATAAGTAATAACCATGCATCTTAGTAATAATCCTATTAGTAATAACACTCATATAAATTTTATTAGGAGATGTTTTATTGTAGTTGATGATAGAAAATTTCATGATATACTTTTTATCCTTCATTATTAACCAATCTTCTTTTCATATATCAAATTCATAATAAGATAGGAAAGACATATGTGCTCACACATGATCTAATGTTGATCATAAATCTACATAGTAAAGAAACTAGTATAGTTGGAAATGTTGATTAGGCATCATGCATTTATGGGTTCTCTTTACTTTCCTTCACCTAAGCCTATAGTTTCATTGACTTGTACTAATTATAATTCATCTAGAATGGATTAGATATATAAAGAGGTATTTACTCACTTTATCCTATATGTTCTTTGGTTCTCCACCACTATTCTTGGAATTTTTTTATATATGTCATCCTTGTCTCCTTTTTCAAAGAGTAATTCTATTCAGTAGGCAGACAATACCCTTGTAGTTTAGTAGTGTGGGATGAGTAATTTTTATGTATTGTAAGTTTGTTTCATACATCACAAAAAATATTACACATTAAGATCATGATTAAGAATATTATATTTATTATTTATGGAAAGCTGGGTATTATTGTCGTCTCATCATCAATGCCTTCAAAGGTTGTGCATAAGTTATTTTAACAATATTTTGGATTTTCTTTGATTGATTTAAAATATTTTGATTCCAGCATATGGAAAATTGAGTATATTTGTGTGGTACACATAATGAGATTGTTCTTTCCATGTCCTTTTACATATTTTCTTTTGCCTTGATGAGGTTAGAAAGTAAAGTCCACCAACACAATTGAGAGGATAGGGTAGGGAGGGGAGGGTGAATCATTTGGGTGCTTAAACAAATTTTATCAAATAAAAAACATATAACCAATAGATGCGACAATCATAATATAATAATAATGCACAATGACACAAGATATGTTAACTAGGGAAACCCTTCATCAGAGGGAAATACCCCAACAAGATTGATTCCCACAAGGTGATGTACTAATATAAGTGTTTCTTTCAAAAGGATGTGACCCTATTAGGATTTAGATAAATGCAATCAATATAAATAGTCCTTGCTAGGAGACTTTGAATCCTCCTTGGGAGATTCTAACCCTACTAGGGGTTGATAGGGAATCAATCAAATCCACTATCCAAATTACATTTGAATTGTCTTCACTAAACAAATCTTAGGATAACATATCCAGGGTGAACTAACTGATACACCAACTTAACTTGCCAATAGAGTTCATTTGAAGTTCTCAACACATCATCAACATCAATCAATTCTCTAATATAATCAAATTCACATCCAAAGATTACATACATTTATAGTTCCATATTGAGACTCATAGTCAGACTTACAACCAAGAAAAACATATTTCCTTTATACCAAGTCCTAAAGTAATTAATTGAGTCAGCCTTGAGGATTTCCTAATGTACAACAAACAATATAGGACCACAATAATACATTACATTACTCTTTACACTTCTCAAAAGAATATTAGAAAAAAAATAGCTTCTAAGGAATAATACACATGATATCCTTCACAACTTCTTAAAATCTAGGCAATTAAATGTCAATTATTTAGCCACTGAAAAATATGCTTCAGCATTCATATTAACATGACATTTTCTAGAAAATAAAACATATGACCCCCTAAATGTCCATATAATTTTTTTTGGTAAGAAAAACATTTATTCCTAACATCAATATCTAACTCTTCACAAATTTATAAAGTTATAGGAGTTCATATGTAGTTGTACCAAAATTTTCACTTTTGGTTGTAGGCTCAAAAATAGTTTTTGGACAAGTAGTTTCCATAAAATGAATTAAATAACCCTTTAAGATTCCATATATATTTTATTAGTAAGAATAAATTTTTTTCTTAACATAAATATCCAACTTCTCACAAATTTATAGGGTCAGATGTGTCCATACCAAGTTTGTATAGTGGTTATAATAGTGAAACTACACACTTCCTGTAGTAACATATAACTTCAATTTTCTTGTAGCAACACAGCTTGACGGAAATGGTCGATTTAAGGTTGCACATTTCCTATAGCATGTATTTTTCCTATTGCTCCATTTTTATTCCTATAGCTACAGTTTACTTCATGTAGCAACACTTTACTTCTTCCAAGAGCCTTTATTATGCTTTATCCTACAACATGTATTTCCATACTTTTCATGCTTTCATGTATAAACATGCTTATATTTCTCATTGAATGCAACCTTCTATAGCATATCATCCTCATTGAGCTTACAAGGTGAAAATTTGATAACATTGGGGCAACCTTTTATGGGTGTCTTCCTGCTAGACATGTGACCAGTTGCCTTAGATTGTCCATTGGGTATAAGGTCTCCTTTAAAGAAAATAGAAGCAACCAAAACTTCAAAAAACTAACCATCTAAGGGTCATTGATGTGGCCTAATAGATTTTTCTCAAGTGGATTTTGATGATTTTTTTGAGTGGGTACTTCATTTACTGATATCAATCACTGGCATTTTCTTGAGTATTCTTGAAGAATAATATCAATAAGCCCCAAACTTATTACTAACCAATAACAACTAAAAACACTACTATACTGAAATTGTACTCTAGCACTTATAGAAACTAAAAAACTGAAACAATTATACCCTATCATAAGCTAATAAATCATAAAAAAATCATCAAATACACTCATTCACTAATTGATTGAAATGGCTTCTTTTTTAGACCAACCTAGGGTAGATTTAATGGGTCAATGCAACTAAAATGATGTACCATATGACAGAAATAGTCAATTACACTTGAAGTATGAGATGAAAATGATAGATCATCCCACATACCTCTTGAACTTGATCACAATCATTAATAGGTTGGGGTGTATATAGAGATAATAACAACTCTTCAATGTCTAAATCTTCCTCCTTAAAGTCCATCTTGGCAAAATGTCTAATTGGACAGCCCATTGTAGGGAAGAATTCTAGCTTTTCAACTCTATCAATTGTCCTAGAAACCATCACATCAAGATGATTTGGAACATAAACTTTAAGAGAATCAAGAGGTGTGGAAATTATTTCATGTCCCTGATGTTGTTGAGAAAATCTTGACAAATCTATTAGTCTCCTTATACTTTTATCATTACAAATAACAAAATTCTCAAGCATCGAACTCTTTCAAACATGAATGTCCATAACAATCTCCTCAACAAAAACTTCAAATTTATTTATCTCTTTTGATGATATAGGGGAGGTATGTAAGTCCATAATAAATGTTTCCAAATTATTTTTAAAAAAATAACTTCATCATCATCATTTCCAACATTGATAGCAAAAGAACTCTTACATACCTCACGCAAATTATCTCAAATAATCAAAGCAGTTAAATCATCAACACCTTCTTGATGTCTTGAATTCAATGTTAGTAGATCTTGGTTTTCCTCTTTTTCAGCATGAACTTCATATTCTTCCTCACTCACAAAACCAGGAAGCTCATCAAATAAATCAAATGATCTTTGAAAAATATCAAATTTTCCTATGTGAGAATCTTCTTATAGAGAATCTAATTTTTCAACCTCAGTTTGTTGTTTAGGAAGGAAATCTTTAAAATTTATAAAATTAAAATTAAAAAACCTCCTTCACATGTTGCATTGAAACATCAAAAGACAAAATAGCTTCTACAAGTGCTTCTCATATGGTAGTATGTGTTGAAGTACAAGTTCCTCGGGTCTTGATGAGTGAATGTAGGTTGTTGGATTAGTTGCTCATTTGGGACTATACTATATATATCTTCTTTTGACTAATTTGAAATATAATTATCCATTTTACTTTCTTTTAGTTTTTTATATGATGCAACCAATCTCTTAATTATCACTTTTTGATCTTTCGATCTTTTGTCATGAAATTCCTCATAGACTTTTGACTCCCTTCGAAACTCTTCCTCATACTGTTGTTTTTGCACCTCATATTGTTGCTCCTTTTTAGCAAGAAGTTCTTCATAATGCTTCTTGACTCCTATTAAATCATTAAAATATTGCATTTTCCATATCAACATTCTCATATTATAGATTCATAGATTTGATTCTTCTATCTTCGTATTGAATCCTTCATGCATTATATTCCTAGATAGTTGGCGAGCTCATCTAGCTAAATAGAGTTTTAATTCAAAATATCCACACTCATCTTTATACAAGGGAAATGATGGATCTCCCTTCAAATTTAAACCAAGATATAAAAAAAATTGACCAAGAGCCATAATCTCATCCCTGAGAACATTAAAGTCTAATTTGCACAAAATTTCATAAGGGGTGATAGATTGACAAATAGGTGGAACATGCTGACAATCCCTAGTAGAAAAATCATTGTGAATAAAACTAGTGTCAGCCTCAAATTGACATTGGTTGTAGGGGTCTCCATGAGAATTATTTTCATGTTATGCTAGATGTTACCATCATTTTCTTAAGCTAACTAGCTCATTGCCCAAGTTTTGTAAAGTCTTTTGGATCTCTTTCAGCTCTTGTGAGTGATTTGATATTGGACCAACTAAGCTAGTAGCTTGAGTAGGGTAGGTGGGTGGTAAACATATGAAACATGCTAATGAGATTGGTATGGGGGCTGGAAGACATAATTTTCATAAAATGGAGCATGATAAGTCATGTTCTCATGAGAAAAAATAAGGAAAATCAATGCTCAGATAAAACACAGGGTCATGAAAACACTTGCAAATGAGAAACCAAAAACACTTTAGTTTTAGATTAGAAACCAACTCTACTTGAAACCAATGTAGAGTCACTAGGTGTGTGAATTTATTGCCTCCAAAGGTTATAAAACTAATTTCCACACCAGAAACTTGAATTCTATGGAAAAATATGGATTGAAACTATTGCCAACTAGATTGCACCCTTGCCGAAATGAGACCTTTCAGTAATCTAGTGAAATGTGGGATGATCCTTGACCTATGAGTACACCATAAAAAGGATCAATCTTTAGTATAAAGGGTCATATTCCCTTGAATCACCTATTGAAACTTGACTAAACTTGATAAGAAAAAAAGATAGAGGTATCATAAAGTGAACTTTAAGTTGAAGATGATTCACCAATATTATGAAGGTAATGCAACTTGAAGGGTTAAACTCACAACTAAAACAAGTACGCAATAGCCTTTCATAGATTTACCTTATTGTCTTTTGATGCATACAATGTAAAGAGTTGTAGATATTCAAAAAAAGGAAATTAGATTCACAACTTTTAAACTTGGTTGCACACAAGTCACAATACTTAACATTAAAAATTCACTCTTTACATGACTCCTAACCAATTAAATTATAAGTAAATTTTTTAAAGATCACAATCACTTAGAAGCAAAACTTATAAAAAACAATTAAAAGATTGATATGGTCAAAGATGATTACTACTGCATATTATTTAGAAGGAGCCAAAATGCTCAACACTGCATTACATAAGGATTGAGTTACAAATAATTCTATCTCTCCAATGAGATAGGAAGGAAGAACCAACTAAAAAAATTCCAAGAGTAAGGAAATATATAGGATTCAAGCCAAAATCCACATTTTCCCCAAAATTTGGAATCACGTCTATCACCTCTACCAAATTTGGGAATGAATAAGAAAAATGAAATCCATTGATATCTAAAAATATGCATAAAGGAAATCAAATCCATAAATTATGCTTCCCAAGATCCGAACAATGGATACCCCAACATCATTAGCTAATATATATTCCATAACTTACCAAAAAAATCCCCTTCTAAAACTTGAATATTTTAACCTGCCAACTCCACCAATTTGCATTTAAAGATAGAATTTAAATAAAATGATTTATAAGGAGTAAATTCATTTAATATTTTAAAATAATAATCAATGCATAAAAACTTCTTAAAATCTAGGCATTTACCTATCAATTATTCAACCCTTCAAAAACATGCTTCAACATTCATTTTAACCAGACAATCTTTAAAAAATAAATAGTATGACCTCCTAAATGTCCATATAAATTTTGCTAGTAAGAAAAAAATTTGTTCCTAAAATCAATATTTATCTATTCACTAATTTATAGAGTCATAAGATTTCATTTATGGTCATACCAAATCTTTCACTTTTGCTGCAAGCTCATAAACAATTTCTAAGAAATTAGTTTCTAGAAAATAAATTAAATGACCCTTTAGAATTCCATATAAATTTTATTGGTAAGAACAAAATTTGTTCCTAACATCAAAATCTAACTTCTCACAAATTATAGGGTCATATGAGTTCATATCTAGCCACAACTAATTTGTAAAATAGTCGTAACTATGAAACTGCACACTTCTTATAGCAACAACATATAACTTCAGATTTCTTGTAGCAACACACTTTCATGGAAATAGTCATTACTTAAGGTTGCACATTTCCTGCAACATGTTTTTTTCCTATTGCTCTATTTTTTAGTCCTATAGATACAATTTACTTCCTACAAAAACACTTTACTTCATGTAGCAACCTTTATTATGCTTTCTCCTGCAACATGCATTTCTAGTATTTTCATATTTTCCTATAGCAACATACATATAATTTTCATTGAATGTATCCTCCTGTAACATATCATCCTAATTGAGCCTACAAGGGGAAAATTAGATAATAGTAACATAGAATGAAAACACATCAACCCAAACTGAAATACCCCACATACATTGAGTTCAATCTATTGAATACATTGTATCTTTGTTGTTAGATTTTGGTGACTGATTAGGAAATTAATGTACATACTTCATAAATTCTTTGGGGTTCGAGGCATTGCCCCAAAAAAATAAATAGGGTTAGGGATTTTTTTATAAGGTGTGATGCAAAATTGGTTCTTGAGGCAATATTGAGTTGTAAGGGATTACGGATTGTAATCAGGTTGTAATCACTAGATCATAAAAAAATTAGACTTGTTGTTTGGTGGATGTAGCCCAGGGTTTGGGTCAACCACGTTATTTCTTGGTGCCTTGTGTTCTTTTCTATGTGATCTATTATTTTTTGTTATTGGTTATATTTTCATGTAATTTTTATTTTTGTCTGTGGTTTAATCCTAAAAAGTGGTATCAGAGCCTAGTTATTTTTCAATTATCCTCTGCAAGAAAGTTTCACGATTGAGTGAGAGTCTCACAATTGAGTGGGAGCAATGGAAAATGAGTGTAAGTTGAAGGTTGATAGGTTTAATGGGTAGAACTTCCAGTTATGGAAGATGCAAATGGAAGACTATATGTATCAAAAGGATTTATGGAAGCTGTTGGAAGGCAAAGCCAAGAATCAAGGATCTCTGTCAAATGATGAATGGGATCTTTTGGACAGAAAGGCACTTGGAAGCATTCGATTATGCCTGGCACCATCAGTGGCATTTAATATTAAAAAAGCAAAGATGACAGAAGAATTGATGAAAACCCTAGTGACACTCTATGAAAAGCCTTCTACTTCAAACAAGGTATTTCTTATGAAGCATTTATTTAATATGAAAATGGTAGAAGGTGGATCTGTTACTAATTATTTAAATGAGTTTAATATTATTAATAGTTAGTTATCTTCTGTGCATCTCAATTTTGAAGAAGAAATTAGGGATCTCTTAATTTTGTGTTCTTTGCCTGAAAGTTGCAATGGCTTGGTAATGGATGTGAGTAATTCTATTCTTAGATCTAGTACCCTAAAATATGGTGATGTGATCGATGTTATTTTGAGTGAGGAAACTTGTAGGAAAACCTTGGGTGGATCTACATCAGGAAGTTCTTCGAATGTACAAAGCAAGGGAAGAACAACTGAGAGAGGAATTAATTCTAGAAATCGTGGGAAATCAAGAGGAAAGTCAAAGGGGAGGAGGTCTCAATTGAGAGGATCGAATGATAGCTGGTACTATGGGAAACCAGGGCACAAAAAAAAAAGATTGCTAAAATTGAAAGAAAAATGAAGGAGACAAATCAGATGGACACAAGGAGGCAAATGTGGTAAGTAAAAAATCCAAAGAGGATGGATTGCTTTTGTCTTTAAAAAGTGTTGATTATTCATGGGTTTTAGATTCTAGTGCTTTATTTCATGCTACACCTCATAGAGGTTATTTCATTGATTATGTACAAGGGGATTTTTGCCTTGTTTATTTGGGGGATAATGAACCCTATCAGATTGTTGGAAAGGGAAAAATTAAGATTAAGTTGTAGCATGGGAATCATTGGCTACTAAATGAGGTAAGACATGTTCCAAGGCTGAGTAGGAATTTAATTTCAGCATGGCAACTCGTGATGAGGGTTGTGTAGTTACTTTTAATGATTACAATTGGAAGGTTTCAAAAGGTTCTCTTGTAGTAGCAAAAGGTGTGAAAGTAGGCACCTTATATCTTTTTACAGCTCATGTTGTTCCTTCTATTTTAATTGTTTCAGAGAAAAATGAATGTTCAAGAACAATTGCTATAGTTGAGTAGGGAGAACAAATAGCTACTGTAGATTTTGATACAGTGCTATGGCAAAACGGACTTGGGAACATGAGTGAGAAAGGTATGAAAGTACTTCATTCAAAGAAAGTTTTACCAGGTTTGAAATGTGTTAATATGGATTTTTGTGAAAGTTGTGTCTATAGAAAACAAAAGAGAGTGAGTTTTGCAAAGACTAGAAAGGAAAATAAAAGGGAGAAATTAGAGCTTGTGCATACCGATGTATGGGGAGTGGCTTAGGTATCTTCCCTTGGTGGCTCTCATTACTATGTTACATTTATTGATGATGCAACTAGAAAATTTTGGGTTTATTTCCTTAGACAAAAATCTGATGTATTGAATTCAAACTTTTAAGAAATGAAAATGCTTGGTTGAAAATGAGACTAGTAAAAAATTAAAATGTCTCAGATCTGATAATGTTGGTGAGTATTGCAGTCATGAATTTGAAGATTATTTCTCCACTAATGGTATTCATAGATAAAAAATTGTTCTAAGGACTCCACAGGAAAATGGAGTGGCTGAATGCATCAATAGGACTATAATGGAACGTGTAAGGAGCATGAGGTTGCATGCTAGGTTGCCCTTACACATGTGAGTGGAGGTTGTCAATACTAATATATATTTGATTAATAGAGGTCCCTCTACTCCTTTGGGATATGGTATTCTAGAGTAGGCATGGACTGATAAGAAGGTGAGTTATTCTTTTCTCAAAATCTTTGGTTGTGAAGCATTTTCTCACGTAGATTCTGAAAATAGAACCAAGCTAGAAGCTAAGTCAAAGGAATGTGTATTTTTTTGATATGGCATTAATGAGTTTGGATACACTTTGGGACTTTGAAAATCATAAAATTGTAAGAAGCAGGGATGTCATATTCAATGAGAAAGTGTTGTACAAAGATCTATTGTAGCAACATGAGAAGAAAGAAGATGATTATGTAGTGCTGGATGATACTCCAAAAGTTTATGTTCTAGCCATTCCTCATGATGTGCAACAATCACAAAAACAAATACCACACACACTAGTGAATGTTAGATGGTCAACAAGGCAAATTAGACCTCCACAAATATTTTCTCCCTCTTTGTATTCTATTTTAGTTACTGATGTTGGTGAACCTGAAAGTTATGATGAAGCTATGCACGTGGATACTAAGATTCAGTGGGAGTCTACAATGAAAGATGAAATGTACTCTTTGCTAAAGAATAAGAAATTGGATTTGTGCAAGTTGCTTGTAGGTAAAAAGGCTTTATAGAATAAGTAGGTTTACAGGTTAAAAGAAGAGTATGGAGGTAAGAAAAGATTTAAAGCTAGGTTAGTTGTAAAAGGATTTGCATAGAAAAATGGAATTGATTTTGATGAGATATTTTCTCCTATTGTTAAAATGACTTCTATCTATATTGTTTTAAGTCTAGTGGCTACTAAAGATTTGTATTTAGATTAGTTGGATGTTAAAACAACCTTCCTTCATGGTGATTTGGATGAAGAGATATATATGGCTTAGCCACAGGGATTTGTGGTCAAAGGTAAGGAGAAATTAGTGTGCAAATTGAAGAAAATTTTATATGGCTTGAAGCAAGCACCTCGGTAATGGTATCTGAAATTTGACAGTTTTATGCATGAGCATGGTTACAGTAGGTGTCATTCAGATCATTGCATCTACTTTAAGAGGTTGGATGATGATAGCTACATTATTTTATTTTTATATGTTGATGATATTCTTGTAGTTGAGTCTAACATGGATCACATTAAGGGGCTAAAAAGCCAATTAGCACATGCATTTTCTATGAAGGATTTGGGGGTAGCAAAACAATTCCTTGGTATGAAGATTTGCAGAGATAGGGAAAAGAAAACATTGATGCTATCTCAGGTTGATTATGTTGAGAAGATGTTGCAACATTTCTCTATGGAGAATACTAAAGCTATCAACACACATTTACCTGATCATTTGAAATTGACTAAGGAGATGTGTCCCAAGACACAAGAAGAGGAGGATAAGATGTCCAATGTACCCTATGCTTCAACTGCCAGAAGCTTGATGTATGCTATGGTATGTACTAGGCCAAATATTGCACATGCAATGGGAGTTGTTAGTAGTTATGAGTCATCTAGGAATTGAGCATTGGAATGTAGTCAAATGGATTCTTAGATATTTGAGAGGAACATCCAATAAGCGTTTACACTTTGGGTGCTCTACTACTAATTTACAGGGCGATGTTGACTCAAAATTGGTAGGGGATATTAATATTAGGTGAAGTACTACAAGTTACATCTTTACTATTGGTGGGGTAGTTGTGAGTTGGGTTTCTAGGTTACAAACGGTTAATGCTTTATCCACTAAAAAGGTAGAGTATGTAGCTGCTATACAGGCAACCAAGGAGATGATATGGATTCAGTTCTTCTTGCAAGAATTGGGACATCCTCAGAAGGATAATTATTTTTTCATAGATAGTTAGAGTTTCATTCATCTTACCAAGAATTCAGCTCTGCATTCAAAGAACAAACACATACAGTTGCGATACCATTTCATTCGGTCAGTTTTGGAGGATGGACAGTTAAAGCTGCAGAAGATACATACCAATGACAATCTAGTAGATATGTTGACAAAGGTTGTAACAAGGGAGAAGTTGAACTCCTCTTCAGCTTTGGTTGGCCTTGTAGACTGAATATGAATAAAAGAACAATAGATTCTAGGGTGGTTTGATCCGATGGGAGCCCCATGTGGTAGCAGTATTGCTACAGGATCAGCCTCCAAGTGGGAGATTGTTGTTTAGTGTGGAGCTTGATTAGTCCCTAAGTGGGAGATTGTTAGATTGAGGTGACTAATCAAGAAAGTATTGTACATACTTCATAAATTCTTTAGGGTTCAAGGCATCACCCTGAAAAAAAAAATTGGGCCCTATTTTATCGAGATTCTTGGCTAACATGTAATTATTAATTATAAACCTAAAGTGGTTAAAATACTTGTATAAAAGGGCTTAGGTTTAGGGATTGTTTTATAAGGTGTGATGCAAAATTGATTCTTGCGGTAGTATTGAGTTGTAAGGGATTACAGATTGTAATCAGGTTGTAATCACTGGATCGTAAAAATATTGGACTTGGTATTTGGTGGACATAGCCCAGGGTTTGGGTGAACCACATTAAATCTTGGTTCCTTGCGTTCTTTTCTATGTGATCTATTATTTTCTATTATTGGTTATATTTTCATGTAATTATTATTTTTGTTCATGGTTTAATCCTAACATTCATCTCTCTCTCTCTCTCTCTCTCTCTCTCTCTCTCTCTCTCTCTCTCTCACACACACACACACACACACACACTCATAAACATGAAACAATAATGCTCCCCCCCATTCATGCTTTTGTCTACCATATATGAATTAGGCTTTGCATGTACTACTCTCTCCCATTGACATCAATGCCAAAGGTGATATTAAGCCAATTCTTGAAGTTTTATCATCTCTAAACCAATCTGTGAAAGTTCTTCAAGTGTCAAAAGGCACTATTTAAACTCATGACCAAGAGCCCTTGCATGACTTATT
Source organism: Cupressus sempervirens (assembly GCA_028749045.1). Taxonomy (NCBI): domain Eukaryota; kingdom Viridiplantae; phylum Streptophyta; class Pinopsida; order Cupressales; family Cupressaceae; genus Cupressus; species Cupressus sempervirens. Next base: position 123,813,194 of record CM053792.1, read on the forward strand.
TCAACAAAAATAATCCCCTACAGGAGCAACATCAAGCATCCATTCTAGACATAAAATGATTCTCTAGATATACTGGACTAATGCATTCCTTGCATCAATTATTCTAAAGAAGGTGCCTCTCAAGTAATCAAATGTGTCCTTAGCCAAAGGTTCAGTAAAAAAAAAATTGTGTTCCTTTGTGCTAATACACTCTAATTTTATTTCTTTCCATGCTACCTTTTCTCTCAAAAATGATACTTTATTGCAATGCACTTAGTCTTTGAATAAAACACTTGATTCTTTGACATGTTGATTATACTTATGTTATCATAATGTATGATGATAGTATCTCAAAATTCAATACCTATGTCTTGCAATATTGGTTTCATCCAAATAATCTAATTACATTTTTTCCCTGTTGCAACATATTATGCTTCTATTGTAGACTATGAAATGCAATCTTGTTTCTTACTTATCCAAGAAACCAACCTTCTTCCCAAGAAGAATGCTCCATAATTTGTACTCCTTCTATCATTTGCATTCCCTTCCCAATCTGCATCTATGTATGCACATAAGTTAAATTCATTTGACCTATCATACCATTATCCATAATCTACTCTTCCCTTTAAATATATGAATATCCTCTTTATTGTTGCAACATGCATCTCTTTATCATCTCCTTGAAATCTTCCAATAATTCTAATTGCATTAGATATATCAGGTATTGTGAGAATCAAATATTGTAGTCCTCCTATCATAGATATGTATCTTGTTTGTATTGTACTATGAGATTCATCTTTGCTTGATATTTTGCATCTTGTAATCATAGGCGTTCCAACTAGTTTAAAATTCTCCAAACTACATATTTTTAAAAAATCCTTAAGATATTTTCTTTATGATATGAAAATTTCATTCTTATTCTAAGATATTTGCAATCCCAAGAAATATTTCATATCACCAATCATACTCATCTTAAGCTCATTCTTCATCTCTTCTAAAAATATTTTACTAGCTTCATCAATTCCTCCAAAAGTAATGTCATCAATAAATACTTCAAAAATTAGTAATATTTATTTTCCTTAAGCACATGTTACTATCTCCATTCCCTTTCTTGAATCCCAAATGGATCAAATATTTGTCCAATCTTACATACCATTCTCTAGGTTATTTCTTTAATCCATACAATACTTTCTTCAATATGCAAACCATGTTTTTGTCTTATGTCAAAGAAAAACCATCTAATTGTTCAATCGAAACCTCCCACTTAAGTTCCCTATTTAGAAAAGCTAACTTGACATCCATCTAATGTAATTTAAAATTATTGTTACAAGCATATGCCAACAACATTATTACTACTTTCAATTTAGCAACATGAATTATTTTTTTCCTCAAAGTCAATTCCTTCTTGTTGTAAAGAACCTTTGCATGCTAACCTTGCTTTGTTTGTTGCCACTTATTCTTGCTTATTCATCTTATTTCAGAATACCTACTTTGTTTCAATAATTTTATTGTTCTAAGGTCTAGGGATCAATTCCCATGTCTTATTTTTTTTTATCCTCTCAAGTTCCTATTTCATAGCTTTCATCTAAAATTTTTCTTTACATGCTTCATCTCTAGTCTTACATTCAACTTTTGATATCAAACATAATTCTTCATTTACTTTGTTCCTTTTCATTACTCCTTTATCTGTACTTAAAATAATTTGATTCATAGGGTGATTTCTTCCAACACATCTAGGTGTTCCTTTCTCTGCTCTGACTTCTTATTTAGGTTTTTCTCTTGGTTCATTTTCATGAAATTCATTATGAATTTCATAAAATACATCATTATGATGGTTAGGTTTTTAATTAGTAATATCATTTTAATTATAATCAAGTATCTTTTATTTAATTCTAAACTTCATCAAAGTTTTCACATTAGCACTTCCAATAATGGTTTTCAATCTCCGATTAAAACATCCATAGGCCTTGATTTTCAAAGAATATCCAAGGAATATACCTTCATCACTTCTAGTATCAAACTTCCCAATATCATATTGTCTTTTAAAGTAAAATTTGATTTGAAATATTCTAAAGTATTTCATAATACATGTATGTTGAAATGAAAGTTCGTAAGGCATCTTACCAGTTCCTTGTCTAATTTGAACCCTATTCATTACATATATAGTGGTGTTCACTACTTCTCTCCAAAAGTTATATGACATGTTACCTTTAAGAATTATAGCTCTACCTACTTCACTAACTAATCTATTCCTTCTTTATGATATACCACTCTGTTGTGGTTTCTTAGGGGCTGAAAGTTATCTCTTGATTCTATTATCCCCACAAAAGATGTTAAACTCATTTGAAATGAATTTACCTCCTCTATCTGATCTTGATAATTTTATCTTCATTCCTTATTCATGGGTATGTGCAAGATCATAGTGTGCCAAAAAGTGGCGATGTTAAAAAAATAGAGTTTGAAAATGTATAAAAGCATTTCAAAATCCACAAACTTTTTTCCACCCATCCTAATACCAAAGTTAAAAAGTTAGGAAATAAGCATTTTAGGGTATCTGATTTCATATTGAGTATCTGATAAGATATCCAAAACCTATAACATTGATTTAAAAAAGAAAAGACACCGAGAGCTCTTTTCACATTGTATTTTTTTCTGTTTGATTCTTGACCTCTATTCGAGTATTAGATTTCAGAATGGGTATATAATAAGGGTATTTTATTTTATTTTTTGTAATGTTTTGAATGAATATTATTATAAATTAGTTATTTTTAATTGAATTTGTTAAAAGTTAGGTTTTTTTAAATAGAAATTGTTGAAATTTAGGTTATTTTTAATAGAAATTATGTTTCACAAATTAATAGGTATGGCTAACCCAAATGATGATACTGAGGCAAAAAACAATGTTCCTCGTAACCCTCGACCAAATGATCTAGTGCCCAGTCAAAACTATCCACCAAATAATCCCCTACCCCCTCAAAACCCTCCTCAAACTGAAGATTTGATATTTAAAAATCTTGCTAAATTGAGGGTTTTGTGAACCACATATAATACTCTACCCACATTGGCTCCCATGTTATCCACATTAAACACCATAGTGGAAAATATTGAAACACTTCCCAATGAATAAAATGTTTCTCTTCACTAGCATGACCAAATTTATGCCATGTTTGATGTTGGGTTGGACTATGATGAGGTTGTGGCCCTAAATATACCTAAAGATGATATGGTTAGCCATTTTGTGGACCCAAAAATTGGTAAACAAGTAGAATGTGCAAAGCCCAAACTATCAATTAAATGGTGCACAAATGAGGCTATGCATGCAAACTTTTGGGGATCATTGGTGGATGGTTTTTGACATCCCTCCATACAAAAATTTAGAGGTTCCATTTTATTTCATTAAAAAATTATATTCCAAATGTGTGTTGGGCCTCAAGGTGAACTATTGGAGCATGAAGCCCAACATGGGTGTAGGAGGAGGAGCTCCTCAAGATAGACCCTTTGTCCAGTGGAAGAAAGCTAACACTTTTGTCCCCCCTACTAATGTCTCCCCCCCTCCTTGAGTGCAACATCTTGATATCATTATAGAGGCTAGCTCTCAGACTATTAGAGCCATCCATAGATTAAGTAGCATATTGATATCCTAGGCTAGGCCAGTGTTGCCTCCCTATGTTGATGATGTTGGTGTGAGGTCATCATCAACGCACTCATCACATGTTTGTGTGCTCCATACTTGAATAACATGCAAGAATATTTTCCTGGGTCCCATAGGTGATCTTTCTCAGTATCAATTTGTATTTGAGGAGGATACACCAGACGTGCATACAAAGGCTACACACCCTGACATGAGAGAGGATGGACATGTAGAGGCATGGAGTCCTTCTGTGTCAGTATGTGTATACATTTTTTTGTTATGACATATGTGATTTAAAGTTAATCTTTATAATAGAGTACTTTAAATTTTTAACTCATATTGACTTATACGTGTATGTGATCTTCATTCATGTTTAGTTGATAACTAAGGAGGAGCTCAAATAGGTTGATAATGTCATGCTCTCAACTATTTCATTTGAACTTGAGAGATCTACAGTACATTATGTTGTGTTCTCATTATTTTTTCTATTTGATATTGGAGCATATATGGTTTCTAATATTTCTTTTCTCTTGCAAATATCACATGTCAGTGGGGGGGGGGGGGGGGGGGGGAGTGTGGGGGATGAGGCAGAACCCATTGAAAAGGGAAAGGTAATTAGGTGCTTTTAAAGTGATTAAATATCTATGCATTCTTGTAAAATGTTTGTGGAAATGAAATTTAATTACATTTCTTTATTATATAGAGCATGGCTACTAGTGATGAGTTTAGGCAGATTTCACATTGCAGACCCTCAAGTGTTTCCATTTGCAATGAGAACCCCATCATATGTATAAGTATCATTCATTTTTTATTTTTCTTATTTTCATAAATAAATTCAAAACTGATTTCCATGATATTAACAACTAGTATTTTGTATCTCATAGGAAACACCTAGTGTATAGGAGGTTGGATGCCAAAGTTTTGTATCTTTGTTGATGCAACCATTATATCCAAGGAGGAGTCGACACATGTAAGTTGTCATTTGAATTCTTGATTATATGTTATAAATTTAGAATGCTATGAATTATAACATTATAGTTTAAGTTGTAGATTCATCTAACAAACATCCTTGAACATACACAAGCCACAATCAATGATGTTCAAGCTTTTCCAAGGACATATGAGAGGACTCCTGACCAGTGTAGGAGGTCAATGAGAGAGATATTTGTGATGAAAGTTAAATATTATAAATTTTCATTTAAAAAAAGATCACTATGTATTTGAGTAATTCAATGTTAGATACATAGAATCATATAAATTTAGTATTCTAACTTTGGTTTTTCCTTTCTTCTTTATGTAGGAGGCATCTGATCCACCTAGTACTGCAGCAAAGAGGTTGCATTTTGATCATCCATCAGTAGCCTAGGATAGTATAGTTGTCATAGGATGCATCATGAGACATTTTGAGATGGCATATGCCACATTGTATACAAAAACATTGATATTATAATAATTTATATATGGATACATGAACTTTGATATATATTTGTGTAATTTGTCTATAGATACATGTATTTTGATATGTATTTTTTGTCATTTATGTGTAGAATGATATAAATATTAATTTAGTATAGTATTGTTCAATTTATTGTGGATCATGTGTATTATTCATGTTTATGGAATATCATTCAGTTTGATCATGTTTGTTATATTTGATTCAAATGCAATAATTTGTGAATAACATTTTAACAACCTTCATTGTCAAATTTTGATGCAATGTTTGATTTGAAATGCTATCATATATGTTTAATTTGAAATAATCTTTACAATCCCTTAAGATGTCACTATGGTTCACCTACCTAAATGCACTTAGAGCACCTTGGAAATGAGATAGGTTATTGTAGGCCTTGGCATGACCATCCTATAGCATTCATGTTTCATCAATAGCCCCCATGAGCTTTGAGTTATGACCTTCGAAAGATCAACCTCGAGATGCACTTAAAGCACCTTCAAGACTCTTCAGTACGGGGTGGTCATGAATGATGGAGGCTCTCCATGGCTAAAACAAGGGTGTCACTAAGATTCACCCATCCATCCAGAGCTAATGACATCAATGATTTGATGCCAAGATCAGTGGTTTCAAAGTTATGCTATGATGCACCTATGAACTAAGGACACTACGAGTTTTGGCATCTAGCAAGATTACTATGCCGAATCCAAATGGAATGTGATCTCTCAAAAATGAGATAGGTTCTTGTAGGCCTCAGTATGACTATCTTGTAGCATTCAACATTTCATTGATAGCCCCCATGAGCTCTGAGTTACGACCTTCAGAAGACCCACTTTGAGATGCACTTAGAGCACCTTGAAGACTCTTTGGTACGGGGTGTGATGTACTACAAGGCTTGCTGACATTGATTAGTCTTTCTTAGGACTTCCAAAGGTAAAATTCAAGACCTTGATATTTTATTCTTGCCTCTTCCACTATGGATCCAACTAAGATCCACTTCCTCACCCTGGTACATCAAATTTACAAAGAAAAATTAGACCAAGTGCTATTATGAGACTTTACTGCACATTTGGCTTACCAAGCCCACATGACATTTTGGAAATGCAAGAAAGATTCAAGGCTTCCTTCAGCATCATAACATTGATATGTATGAATTTGAATCAACTAGTAGCTCTACAATAACTAAAAATCAATATCTCAAACAAATTTCAACTAGTTGTTGTTGTTAGCACATTAAAATTACAGTCATAGCAAGGTCATTTCACACCTTACACTATTATCATGGCATGAGAGGATTCCAACACCTTGAACATATGTCATTTGGAATTTTGCAACTCAAGAACAAGTTTCAAATTAAGTTCTTACTAGTTTTTTTCCAACCTCTGTCATTAATGTTGCTGCAAGTGCATTTCAAGAACGTCAAAAAAAGAAATTTAGCATGCCACAACTCCTACAAAGACATATTTAATATTTCAACTATCTAAAAATGTCCAAAGTGTCATGATTCAACTTTAAAAAATCCACCAAAGAAATTTCTTGGAACCAAATGAACTAATATGGTAAAGTGTTGCTACAAAAAAATAAGAAAAGAGGATTTTAATACTTGGAGATGTGTGTTGCTCACAAAAATCACATAAAAAGATTTTTAAAAATTAGGGATATGAATGACCTTTTCAAAAATAGAGATGATTCCATCACTTTTAGGCCTCCACCATATGCCAAACACCCAAAACACACAAAGACTAAAATTTAGGCCTCCACCATATGCCAAACACTCAAAACACAAAAAGACTAAAAACCAAAGCTAGAAGGGGATTTTGAACCCAGTTTTTTCAAAATCTTGCATAGCTTTCTTTCTAAAGCACACCATCACCTCCAATTGCACAAGAGTACTATAGCAACATTCCCTACCACTTTCCACACTTGGTTTCATGTTTTCAATCACCTAGCACGTGATATGTTTTTGCTTACAGTCATATTTCCACTAGCCAAGACACTTTTCTTGCCTAGGACATCACCATAAAAATGGTTTCCTTCATTTTCTTGAACCCTACTTTTGGAATAATAATGTATAGTGAGTAACCTCTCATTTACCATGTCACCATAAAAATGGTTGCCTTCATTTTCTTGAACCCTACTTTTGGAATAATAATGTATAGTGAGTAACCTCTCATTTACCATGTTTTAAAGCCATTTTTATGGTGGGAATAGGAGGAAAACTTCATGAAACCAAAATGCTGCAATTTTTTTACAAGAAACTAGTCTAAAACAAGAAATTTATGTATAGAACTTAGATAAACAAAAAAACCTTGATTGAAGGCTTAGAAAACAAGAAGAAACATTAAAAAAACTACTCAAAGAAAAGGATCCACATTCTCAACCAAAAACAACACCAAAAATTTCCATTTACATAGTGGCTCCTATGCATTTCAATGCCCAATGCATAAATTGTATGAACCACCACTCCCAATCCCTGAAATTGATCAGGAATGGACTTATATAGGTGTTTTCAACCTTTTTGGGTCATGATCAAACCCCTAACTAACTCTTTGTACTCATTTTCAACTTTGCAAGAAAAACTTGCAAAAGTTGCAAAATTGAAATTTTGCAACTTTTGAAATTTTGAACAATTTTTGCTATAACTTAAAATTCTTGATTAGACAAGTTCACCAAACTTGGTAAGGGGTACTATTAGGTTTATTTATACATTCCAAGATGGTTTTTGACCCTTGGTCAACTTTTCTACCACTCTGGTCAACCTAACCCTTGTTGAGCAACTTATAGGCATAATAGCAACTTAGGAGCAAAAACCCACTTAGCAACTAAGTTAACCTTACCTAAGGACCTAATAGGTCTTATTAAACCACTATCAATGTGGCTAGCATCACTGCAAGCTAAAATTACAAGAAATAAGCACTAGACACAAACTAGCCTACCTATGTGCTCCTACACTAGGGTGGCAGTGAATGATGGAGGCTCTATACAACCAGAACAAGGGTGTCACTAGGGTTCACCTACCCATCTGGAGCTAATGGTATTGATGATGTGATTCCAAGCTCAAAAATTTGAAAGTTATGCTATGATGCACCTATGAACTGAGGCACACCACAAGTTTTAGCATCGAACCAAATCATTGTGCCAAATCCAAATGGAATGTGATCTCTCAAAAATGAGATAGGTTATTTTAGGCCTCAAAATGACCATCCTATAGCATTCAACATTTCATTGATAGCCTTCATGAGCTCTGATTTATGACCCTTGGAAGATCATCCTTGACACACACTTAGAGTACCTTGGAGACTCTTTGGTATGGAGTGGGCATGAATGATGGAAGCTTTCTATGGCTAGAAAAAGGGTGTTGCAAGGGTTCATTTTTCCATCTAGAGCTAATCACATTGACAATTTAATACAAAGATCAGCTATTTCAAAGTTATGTTGTAATGCATCTATGAACTGAGGTACACTATGAGTTTTGGCATTGAGCCAGATTGTTGTGTTGAATCCAAATAGAATGTGATCTCTCAAAAAAGAGATAGGTTATTTTAGGCCTTGACATGGTTGTCCTATAGCATTTTATGTTTCATCGATAGCCCTCACAAGCTCCAAGTTAAGACCCTCAAAAGATCAACCTTCACATGCACTTAGAGCACCTTAGAGACTCTTCAATACAGGGTGGCTGTGAATGATGGAAGCTCTCTGTGGCTAGAAAAAGAGTATCAGTAGGGTTCATCTATCCATTTGGAACTAATGGTGCTAACAATTTGATGCCAAGATCATTCATTTTAAAGTTACGCTGTGATGCACCTATAAACTGAGGCACACTACAAGTTTTGGCATCGAGCTAGATCGCTATGCCTAATCCAAATGAAATGTGATCTCTCAAAAATTATAGGGGTTATTTTAGGCCTTGGCATGACCATCCTATAGCATTCAATGTTTAATTGATAGCCCTCAGAAGCTCCGAGTTACAACCCTCAAAAGATCAACCTCAACATGCACTTAGAGCACCTTGGAGACTCTTCGGTATAGGGTGGCCGTGAATAATGGAGGGTCTCAATGGCTAGAACAAGGGTGTCACTAGGATCCCACCATCCAAAGCTAATGGAACTGGCAATTCAATTCCAAGATTAGTGGTTTCAAAGTTACACTGTGATGCACCTATCAACTAAGGCACACTGCGATTTTTTGCATCAAGGGAGATCGATGTACCGAATCCAAATGAAATGTGATCTCTTATAAATGAGATGATTTATTTTAGGCCTTGACATGATTTTCTTGGAGCATTCAACATTTCATTGATAGCCCTCACGAGCTCCAAGTTACGACCCTCAAAAGATCGACCTCGAAACACACTTAGAGAACCTTGGAGACTCTTCGATACAAGGTGGCTATGAATGATGGAGGCTCTTTGTGGCTAGAACAAGGGTGTCATTAGGGTTAGTATTAAGTAAAAACATTATTTTTTACCTCCTCAAGTTTTTGGCATTAGGCACAGTGCAAGTTTGCTATTAGTATGTATTAAAATCATCAATTTTTAGGTCCCTCCACATAAATTGCATTAAATAAAATCATATTTGTTTCTTACATTAAATCAACAAGTTTACATTTTCAATAGCTCAAATGTTTCATCATTATTACATCAATACACAACTAACAAAAATCTTAGTGTCAAAAATAGTAGTGTCAAAAAAAGTAGTGGAAAAAATTGTAGTCTTAAAAATAGAAAAGATTTTTCTTCGTTTTGCTCCTTATTTAGTTTTATCTTCATAGATGGCTAGTCTTAATGATGTACCTACATTACAATATCATAAAAAATATTAGTAACTTATTGTATTAAACAAGATAATCATCAGTTCACTGAATCATTATGAATAAAATAACATAAGAAGTAAATATACCTAGTCAAGTGTTCTAGTAGGGTCCTCTCTCTATTTTAGGGTCTCCAATAGGGTTTCATGATCAGCATTAGTAATAGTCAAAAGATATTTTACTTTTGGTCTTCCTTGATTCTTCAAAAACTTCACATTTGTAGCTATAATAAGATGCAAATATATGAGAATTGTTTTGTGCTTTTGATAGTCTTCAAATGCAGGACTTCCATTCCTTCTAAGCATGTATGTTCATAGCCATGTTCTAACAAAAACCACTAAACTAGTAGGATATGTGAATCCATCATCATTTGTGATCAGTTTTGCAAGCTTTTGTTTACCTCTTACATAATGTGCTAACTCGTAATCTGATTTCTCATCATTCGCCTATGGTGCAACCAATGCAAAGACATGTCTTGGTTAAAGAAGATTTGATAGATGGTTATGCTCAAGTGAACTTTCCATTTTATCATTTCTAATAGAGGGTATGATAGACAATAGAGTAAGATAATGTGAAGCCCATGTTTCCATCCACTCACTCAACTCACAGTGATCCCAATCACACTAAAAAAAACTAGGACAAAAGTAAGCTAGTTGTCATATCCAAATGGTCCATGTACTAGAATCAAAGCTCTAGAATGAATGCAGTTTTGATGAGTCTCTAACTGTAGCACAATCTAATCTATCACCTATAGACCCTTCCTCAACCAACCAAAAGAACTTTCATACTACTGAATCAAGATTCCCCCCCTGTGTTAATGTCAAACTACACCAATCAACAATGCTACGAGCATCAAGAAGCTCTTTTCCTAAAATCTTTAATTGCTCCTTAACTAGAGCTCTCTTTACAGATGCCCCTTCTCCATTATGTTCCCCTTTCCTATGGATGAACTCAACAAAACTCCAAATATGAGGCACCCCCCTCTCTATGTGCATCCTACACAACCAATAAAACATGTGAGCATTCTTGAATTGACCTGTGCAATTATCTGACCAAATGATATGTCTATCCATAGAAATTGCATGCTCTTGTAAGAAATCAAAATAATTCTTCAAACAATGTTGCATAACCTCGTTAGAGTGAGATCTATCATCACTCATATAAAAATGGTACTCTCTAATAATCTTCTAATTATCTTCTATACTATTAGGGGCATGTCTATATGTTATATGGACAAAAATAGCAATTTGAATAGAGTTGTAATACTGAGATTGTGTCTCATTTTGAGGTTGCAATGTGTAGTTCTTAGCAAAGTCAACAACTGATGTAATAGTGCCAATGGGAAATGTCTCTTTACACATTTTAAACTATTGATCCAACCACTAAGACCTGTGACTATGTCTTGTATACTTGTAGAAAAGATTTGTCTTGAAATATGAAATAAAACTAGCTACACTAATTTCTCTTGCAATCAATTCACGTCTAGAGTCTTACTCTTCAATGTGTATTTCATTGTTTCATATACCATTTTTTTTACTATTGTCTTCCCAAGATCTTTTTCACACCCCTCATAGAAACATGTGTCAAACTTGGATAAGCCACCACATTCTGAACACTTCTCATTTAAGCAAGCATTTTTATAAAAGAAACAACCATCAACTTTATGACATAAAAATGATCTAGAAAATCTCTTGATGATTTTGGAAGGCCACTAGCACCACAATTCTCCAACATTTCTTTACTATGAAAAGTAGAACATATAGAGTGTAATAGTTCATGGTGCATAGAAAACTCAGCATGATATTTGCAACAACATGTATTTCAAATTTTAAGTGGCACATAATAATATGGCTTCAAAGATTCAAAAGCCCTTTTTGATATATGCAATCTTGGATCACTCTCTATAAATTATTTGAACAACATAGTTTGACTTACCTCTAAATAAAGTTTAGGATGTGGCATGTAGTCTCTAATGTCAATTCTCAACATTAACATGTCTTTAGCATTGAGTGATACTCTTGAGCTAGAGTGCCAAAACTGTGTAATTTCTTCCTTCACATCATTAGATAGCTTCTTATCAAAACATGGAATTCTTACACCAAATACCTGTGTTTCATTTTGAAGAGGATCATCAATTCTCTCTCATCTACTAAGTATTCTTTTCAAAGTAGTACAATTTAGGTTCAAGTCAATACAAGTTTGTGTCTCATATATCTACCTTTTCTCAAATGATGACTTACCAAAGAGGTTGCAATAACCCTTCGATTAGTTCTCTCATCCTTCTCCTTGCTATTTTTCCCAATAGTATTGAGAGCACTGAAAAAATTCTTCACAATAATGGCATTTCTTTCAAATTTTTTATTGACACAAATCTTCAATTTGGAGAGCATAGGCTCATCTTTTGCATCTTTAATAAGTGAATAAAAAGTTGACATTTCTCCACCATTTTCTTGTTGTCGAAAAACATCTTATATATTTTTGAAGCCCATAACCAAACGGTCCTTTCTGATTTTTTTCCTTCCAAATTGGTAATAATCATTTCATCAATTTCAATTATCCATTTTGGTGTTCTAGAACCTTCATGTCAATTATAATTAGGAGATATGTAACATTCTTGTAGTGCCTGCCCCTAGTTTACATTTTTCGAGCTACATTTATGATATGATTGCCAAACTCTTTTAGGCCAATTTATGTTTGATGAGTAGTATTATTATTTTAGAGATTATCAAAGGATGTTTACACTCAGTTTATTATATGATGAGATTACTTGGTACTCTATATTTCGTGCATGTATGATGATTATTCAATGGTTTTAGTTATCGATGATGATTAGTTAGATGGCTTATTATTTCATGTGCCTCTTATGGATACTTACCCCATACTGCATGTGTATGGTGTGCGTGTTGTTTTATTTATGTATGGTGTTTCTAATATGGTTAAGGAAGGGAGTCGTAGTCACCTGCTAGTCGGGATCTACACGATGCACCACTTCCTGCCATTGCCTGTTTAGCTTAGAATATTGTGTTTGTACATGCGTGGATTTTATGCAGGTTGCAGGTACCGGGTATCGACTTCCCTGAATTGTCAGGATGAGCGTACCCTATCGCACTGTCTCAATGGTAAGAGAGGGGAGATAAACTCTTAAGTCCAAATCCTAAACCCTTTAGCCAATTGTCCTAATTGATAATCAGGACAAGTATCTGAGTTAAGTGCCCTCCGAATGCATCAAATGATGTAATTTTGTGATTATAACCCTTTTGTTTGATTTGGTATGTATTTTTCTATGATGAGTTTTTGTATATTGCTTTATGAGTCCTTGGTGTATTTTCTATTAATTAAGTCTAATAAAAAAAAAAGATTAATTAATGATTTAATTTAATAAAGAATTATTATGATATCTTTATATTTAATTAATTAATTAATTAAATAAAAGAATTAAAGTTGGAAATTAAAGTTCAAGATATACTTAGAACAGGATAATATTTATTTAATTTAATAATAATATATTTGGAGTTCATTTTTAAATAAATGCTAAATATTATTGTTATTTAAATTAATTAAATATGTTATCAATTAAGTTCTAAAATAAATTAAAAAGTTGAAAGATATTAATTTATTAAGAATTCTAGATCGCATGATCTAAACATGAGTTAAATATAAGAATTAAATTAAAAGATTAAATTATAAAAATTAATAATGTTATTTTAATTTCTTAAAAGTGCACATAAGATTTAAAGTAATAAATTAATTAAGAATTGAAGTCAAGTGAAATTTTAAATAAAGTTATTTAATAATTCAACTTAATGTGCATGAAAGTTGAATGCAAAAGAATAAGAAAAGATAATAAAAGTTAAATTGGAGTTAACTGAGTTGTGCAAAGAGTCTTCTCGGGTAAATGCACAATTAGTGCCCCGAATTGAGGAGAAATTGCTTATCACAACTTTGGGGGTTCATTTTTGAGGGAGACGTATTTTGGACTAGGAATTTAGGGGGAGACAAAGAATTTTGGAGAGACAACTTTTAGAAGCGAATTTCAGAGGAGCGGATTCTCGGGGTTTTCATTTTAGCATCAGAATCAGGTAGGGTCTTGTGCTTTGATCACTGGTTAAATTATGCAATTTGAGATTCCTGTTTTCTTCGTGAGTGTTTTAAAGAAAAATCAAGTCTCTGGGTTCCATTGCATGAATCTCTTGTTCTTTGGTTCTGTATCTACGATAGGGTGTTGTTAAATTATGAATAGTAGGAAAATAAATTTACTTAGGAACCCTCATCTTCTAGCTTAAAGAAGACACGATTGGATTGGAAAGGGTTCGAATTTTTTTTATAGCCGGAGTAGTACTGGGATGGGTGACCTCCCGAGAAGTCTCGGTGTTGCACCCTTCTTTTAACGAAATTTTAAATTGATAATTTGGATAGTTGGCAATAGTTTCTCTATCAGAGTAATGTGGAGATCAAATTTTTTAAAAAAAAAAAATTTAAAAAATAAAAATAATAATAAACTTTAAACTTTAAAAAAAATAATAATAATAAATAAATTTTTGGGAGGGGGCGGGAATACCCACACCCCCCCCGTACCGCTCCGGCAGCTCTGCCATCCCTGCCGTAGAGTACTGCGGTAGTGGCAGTACAGAGTACTGCCGGCGGCCGCAGTCCTCTATGGCAGGCCGCAGGCGGCCTTTAGGATTAAGCCGGCAGGCTTATTAAAAAAATACGCATTTTTTTTAATAATTTGATTTTTTTAAAGGTTATTCATAAAAAGGTTTTATGAATATTTAAAAAATTTATTTATAAATTTTAATATGTTTTTATAATGTTTTAATAATAATCTTTATTAATATTTAATAATTAAATATTAATGCATTTCATATAGTTTTTTTTTGTAAGTATTAATTTATTAATAATTTTTGGGTAAATATTAATAAATTAGTAATTAATGAAGATATTAAAATAGGTAATTAGAACAATAATTATTGAGTAATTTAATTAAAATTAGTTTAATTAAGTTAATTAATAATGAATTTTATTTGACTAAATTATAAATTTGGATATTGATTTAATGAAAGTTATTATAGAAAAGGGTTAATCGTAAAGGGTAGTTGAGAAAACCTAGTTACTTGAATTTGACATTAAACTGAAACATAAACCTTACCTTAACTCAATAATATACTTTCAAATCCAAT
This sequence comes from Cupressus sempervirens, assembly GCA_028749045.1. Lineage (NCBI taxonomy): Eukaryota > Viridiplantae > Streptophyta > Pinopsida > Cupressales > Cupressaceae > Cupressus > Cupressus sempervirens. Next base: position 123,828,243 of record CM053792.1, read on the forward strand.
CTCCGAGACTTTGATGTTGTCCTTGTGCTTTGAGTGTTTTGGGGTTGTTCTAGTATTGACCAGTTTAGGTTGTTACCAGAGGCTCAAGGTTGTGAATGTGATGTCATGATGATTTGGTTTTGATCTTTCTTAACCTGACCATGGTAATGTGATGAAGTGCTCTATGACATGATTGTGTTTACTATTTGTTATTGCTTTCCAGTTTCCTTGTGTGAAGCTGAGATGTATGTATTTGAGATACTTGACTTAACCATTTTTAAGTCTCGATCAGTTATATTGATAACCATTTTTGAGTCTCGATCAGTTATACTTGGATTGCTTTTCGGTCGCTTGAGAGGACTGAAGTGTTTGTTATGTTCTTGATGATGTCATGTTTTGACTTGACCATTTTGGAGTCTTCGATCAGTATTGTAATTTACTATTGGGATAATTTCTAGTTGCTCATTGGAGAACCATTGGATTTTGTGACTTATCATTGATGCCTTCAGTTACTGATAGAGAACTGTCATGATCATATGATTACTATTTGATATTATCGGTTGCTCATGAAGAAATGATGTAATTTTGTGGCTTATCTTTTATGATATTTTTTAGTTGCTTGTATAGGACTGAGGTGATTTTATTATGATTCTTGATTTGTAATTTCATGAGCCTAGCGTAGGTTATCTATGTGTAGTGTTGGGAAGTGGCTTGCAATGGGGATCGGGGCTCTAAGAGGCTGCCTGGAGTAACCCATTGTAAGTTGATTTAATAAGTGAAAACATTTACACTAAATGGGAGAAAATGAACCTAACAAGATAATTGTATGTTCTCTCCCATGCCTTGAGTGCTAGTACAGACTAGGATGGGGTAGAGAGAATGCTTGGTTACGACCTTGCATTCCATAGTATGGCTCGTCAGTATGAGAGGATACTAATGGCTGCAGGGATCAGTAAGGACCCAGGATTCCTAAGGGATTGCTCGGGTAACTTCTACGTGACTTTTGCGATGACACTTTCCCGCTTGCATATTAGGTTTCCTACGTGTCTTGTGGTACCTCTGGGATTTAGATGTCAATCTTTTTAGGAACCCTTGAGTTAGCATACTTATAGGATTTCCTGGACTTAGAGAGTATTTATGATTATAGGTTTTTTTATCCTATTTGGGACTTGAGACTATCTCCTCAGCGCGGTGGGAGTGGACCATTTAGGTTCCACGCGGTCGGGTGGTAGTGCTTTTTACTCTTACCATTGAGATCTGTACCGTGGTCACCATGGCTGGAGTGTTCGTGATTGGCATTTACCTACACTATGTTCTTGGATTAGTATGATGGATGGTTAGATTTTATGATAGATGTTTTATCATTATGGATGTCTGGATGTATCATGTATGGTGAATAGTTTCATATATTTTTACTGTACTTTGTATCATGGATTTAAGGATGTCGTATCTTGATCTTTACATATGTATATTCTTTTAAGCCTTTCATACCCTGTGACTTGTACAGTGGATGATTGAGCATTCCGAATTAATTTGCCGAGAGGCATTCAGAACAAATGTATATTATGGACATGGGACTTTCTGATTATTCTTTCATATGTATGTGATAGTTTTTAGACTTAGATTTAATTAAATTTAAACGTGACTCAACATCTTGGGATCTTTAAGAAATGTAACTTGCAATGTATGTTTGTCGATGATTACATGTTATTGCTTCCGCTACTATGTGTTTGATATGTATGTCATACTTTCTTACTTTAAAAAAAAAAAAAAAAAAAAAATGTTTAGCAAACTTAGAGAAACTTTAGGTTAATTCTTTTGGATCCCTTGGCGGGGCGTTACAATTCCTATGCATTGTCATTTTTGACATGGTCAATCATGCAATTATAATTAGGAGATATGTAACGTTCCTATGCATTGTCATTTTTGACATGGTCAATCATGCAATTTACATTATGAACTAGTAAAATTTTATCCTCCAAATTTTTGTTCTCTAAATTTTCAATTCCAACATTATCATTATCAATTGGTACATTTTCATTCCCCAACTACACATATTCATTATCTAAATCTATGATTTCACCTTCAATCAATACATCATCAACTTGACTCACATTTAACATACCTTGTCTTTTCTTTCGGTGATTTACCTTGTCCCTTTTCATATATGCAACAATGTCTTCATTTGATACATTCCTTTTGTGTTTATCCTTTCGATGACTACTGCTCCTCATTCAGAAAACAATATTGGACACCTAATAATACATTATAGAACCTTTTTTTATCGTATGGGCCCCAAAAAATTAGTTTTCTCCAAATTCATGAAAATAGCCTGCAAAAAATGTGATTGTCGAGTCTATAGTGACAGGGAATGTGTTGGAAAAAGCATGCCAATATTTTTGGACAATATGAAAAAATTTGATTATTACATATGATTAATATATATGATTATTATTATATATGATTATTATTATTATTATATATGATTATTATTGTAGACACCCAAAAATTGGCAAAGACCTAAATTACACAATTCCTATCAATTAATGCAAATTAAGGAGGAAATTAGTAGATCACAACAGACTTTCAAATCAAAAATCACATTAGGTCATTAATTATCTATCAAATCAACAAAACCTAAATCAACTTTAAAAGAGGAGAAAAAAAATTCAAATTCATAAAATGAAATTCAAAAATGGAGGAAGAAAAAGCCAAAGTGTTGAAAATAAATAAGACATTTATTAAATCAATAAAGTCATTTATCCTCACAAAAATGAAAATCTCCCTTTTCCATTTAAAAGAATTAGAAAAATCCTAATTTATCCTCAAAACCAAGTATATTGGACTCTTCCTCCTAGTCTCTTATGAGATATTTTCAGTTTCACTTCTATCCACCAGTCAAAGGTTAAAAAAACCATGATTCTTACCCCAACCCCTTTTGAAATCCTATAAATAGGAGGGAAATCCAAGAGCCAAAGGACCCAAGTTTTAGACATCAACACTATAGGCACATTCTGAGTTATCATTTTAGCATTATCATTCTAGCAAGTTCATGGCATTTTAGCATAGTTTTTATGTTATTTAGTGTCATTTACTACATGTTAGCTCATTGCATGTCTATTTTGATAGCATTTTAAGAGTTGTCACCCCCATATAATCTACATTAATAGTCATAGATCTTGCATGCATTCTTGTAGATCTGCATTTTTAGCATACTCCCATTCTAGAACTTTCACTGAGATGCTAGTCTAAGAGAGTTTCTTTGCAGTTGTAGTTAGAGAAACATGAGACTTTTGTATAGTTCACATTTTGATAATGATTTCTTGGATTTAGTCTAGTTCATTGTCATTTTATTTGCATTCTACATTAAAGTCTCATGAATACACAATTATATCATGTACAAAAATGGCACCCACCTTGGAGCTTGAACTCAAAGCATCTCTATTTTTCAATCTTTCAATCCAATCTTTCATTTTTAGCATAGATTTGTGTTTCTTTCTGGTTTCTTGTGTAGATCTAATTGGTTGCAGGTTCTACAGCATTTTGGAGGCTTTGTAACAGTGACAGTAAACTCTAAAAGTCTTCTCTAAACACACAAGGGCTAGATCTAAATCTTCTAATGCTTCTAAACTCTATTTCAATACTTATGAGAAATATTCTAATGATTTTGAACTCTATTTTAATGCATTTAAAACTTTTTGTAATGCTTTTTAGAGTTTTGTAATGCATTCAAAACATTTTGTAGTGCTTCTAAATAGTTTTGTAACACATTCAATCATTTTTGCAACACATAAAGTTTCTTATAGTGCATCTACTATTTCTTATAGCACATTTACCAATTTAAATAGCACATATGATTTATTTTGTAACACATATAAGCATTCTTGTAATGCATTTGATGAAAGTTATAATTTTTTGAATCTAACTTCCAGATCTGAATATTAGTTGTTTATAGGTCTCTTCCAAGCTAATGGAAACTCCTAGGTTATAGAAAACATGCAATAGGAGCGAAGACCCTCATAAGTGTGCCTAGCCTTTGCTAGCTCTAAATTAGGTAAGTGGACCTCAACCCTTGTTAATTCAAAGTGCAACGGTTCTAAGTTCCAAACCTAGTTTAATAAAAGTGTTTGATCTTGCTAATCTAAATGATGTAGGCCTATGCTCTCAACTCTCTTGAGTTGATCAGAATTCTTGACCTTCTATAAGGATCAGTTATAATCAAATGAGGAAAAATTTGACACATAGTTTAACTAGGAGCCTCATTATCTTCAGTAGTATAAGGGTTGGTAATTGAACATTTGTATCTAGAATTCAGGATAGTAGGGATATGCTCTTACACTTATTGATTGATCAAATTCCCAAACCTATTTGTGATTTCCATTTTTCTGCTTTCCACTAGGTAGGATTATCTAGCCATAGAAAGGCTACCTCCCGAGTTACCTTAGAAGAGTTGGTGAGAGGGAATGCCTCCCAATCTTATATTATCAATTAAATGTGAGCCACCCATGTCTAGAATATAGCCTTCATCTAGTAGTTCTGTGAGAGATTATGCAAAACTTTCTTAGCATTGGTGGGAAGCTCTCTATCATAAGAGAGGTAAATCTGAACGTAATTGGTTAAAAACTAAAACCTTTTAGTCACTAGCTTTAGATAACCTTGTTAGGAAGCCCCTTTTATTCCATTTTCTAGGTGTGTTTAGTTTTATATTTCATTCTTGGTTTCTACTATTATTATGCTTGGATTTGTTTTAAAACTTAATAAAAAAACACCAGTGTAGATTGCAGTCCTTCCAAAAGACACAATTGTAAATTGATACAAGAAACCAAGTTCCAAAAAGAACATTTTTGAAAGACTATGAAATAGTGCATATATTGCATGAAATAGCACATTTGGCTCATCCTATTACACATTTGTACTCTATTATAACACATCTGACTACAAAACAACACATTTGAGGCCTTAAATAGCACATTTTCCTTGCATAAAAATGCATCTAAACCTGAAATAACACATATGATAGATACAATAGTGATTTTGAACATCTAATGGTGCATACAATCAATTAAGTAGCACATTTGACCATTCCTATGAGGCAACTGAGGAAAATTCTAAAACAGAGGCTACCTACATATGCAATGCTAGCAAACCAACAACATAATTGGATACCCTTTTTCTCACCAGTATTTCCAAGACTTGAAGATCACAAAATTGACCAAAACCATTTTTGAAACAAGCAAAGCTTCAAATGACATTATTAATCAACAATCATCATTTCTTCCTTTTGCACATGAAGCTAGAAATGTTTGGAGACACACATCTATTCCCTACCTAGCTTTATGAGAGTAACTCATCTTGTCAACATCACCAAACACCTTATCCAAACTAGCCTTGTTGCTCCAAACGAATCATGGTCAATGGAAACCCTCATATTGTGAAAATACATAAGAACTAAAGGAATCCTACCCACATTTTATGCCACTACATAAAATTGGTCTAGCCACAAAGTTGAAATGATCACCTATACAAGTGAGTGCTAGGATAGCTAGCAGAAACATCAAACGCATGAAACCTCTAAATCTTATTGAACCTGTCACACTGATAGATTGTTCAACAAATGCAGTTACCCATGAGTCACCCTTGTTCAACCAAAATTTAGAATTTTTTGCGACAATGGGCTCATCTAACATATGGGATAATAGGAGTATTGAACCAAAGTTGAAGATTTTCAACAAAATCCTAAACATGTCAACATCATGGACAAGATACTCGAGAAGCACAAAGAATGATACATACTAGCATTAGCATAAAAAAGTATAAAATTGTCATCTGATTTTGAGAAACAAGATGAAGAAGAGTTACCCCTATATGTAGTGATACAAAAACTACAAGACCTACAATTGGAAATGGAGCAAATGTAGTGAGGAAAGATACAACCCATAGAATTCAGCCTCAAAAAGATGTGTCCTCTTCCTTTTGATAAGAGCATTAACTTCATTCCTTTTCCTCAAAATGTACAAATACAAAAATATGATAAATATTTTGGCACAATAGATCCATAAGATCACCTTAGACAATTCTATACCCTAAGTATGGAGTTTGTCCATGACATGACTTACTTGATGCATCTGTTTCCTACAAGCCTCAGAGGGCAAGCCATGGAGTGGTTCTCCAAATTACCCTCCAACATTAAAACCTTTGACCAATTGGAATCTATGTTCATCTCTCAATATTCTTATAACATCAAGAGGGAAGTTATAATGATCGATTTGTGTAACACAAAACAACTTCCTAGTAAGTCATTCAAGACCTTCCTCCAATGGTGAAGACACATGTTTTCCAAGTATCATAGAGATATAATAAATAAAGAGAAGATTGACATATTTTTCAATAGTCTCTTCAAAACAATGAATTACTGGCTCCAACTTCAAGGGCCTAAAGATTTCAAAACCACCTTAGAGAATGCTACTAAGGTAGAGGAGGCCAATAAAAGCACCGTCAATGATGGGGTGGTCGAAGCTAACCACATTAAACCACAAATCCAACCCCATCCAAATTAGTCATACCCTATTGTCAACAACACCAATCCAAACACACATCAGAAAGACAATGCCCATCCATTCTATTGACATAATTTGGCAACTCCATTATTGTTAAATCAACAAGTCACTTACAACCAAGTTACTCCTCCATGCAGATATCAGTCTTTCGATATACCTAAAGAGTATACACCCATTAGCATGTCTTATGAGTGCTTTGTAAACCCTCTTTATAGATGAACTCATTGTACTCCTTGAGGCCAAACCCTATGAACCTCAAGTCAAACTGAAGTGGTGGAATGACAAGCACGTTTGTGCCTACCACTGTAATAGGGGGTATTTAACAAATAACTATTTTTCCCTTAAAGGGGCCATTCAAAAATTAATCAATGATGGAACCACTAAAATGAATAACCTTAGAAATAATGAAGAACATATAGCCTTTAAGAACCTTTTCATGATTCATGAAAAAGGAAAATCCTCTAGAGCCAATCAAAATGCACCTCCTCATACTAAGGTTAATTACACACATCATTATGACAACACCATCAATATGATATCTGACTTTGATGACACTACAAATGTCATCATAATTAAGATAAAAACAAAAAATAATCATCAAACACTATTACCCAAGGCCAAGCCTCTAAATTTGTTTTACCAAGACTGTGATAAATCTCGATCATACAATTGCAATTTCTTCCTTGCCCAAGTACAACCTAGTCAACCAATTACTTAAGACTTTAGCCCATATCTTCATTCTTGAACTATTGCAAATTTCCCTAGAGCATAAAGAAATACTCACTAAAGCCTTAGTGCCAAATGACCTGGATGTGGGTAGATTTCAAAACATGGTTGGCAATCTAGTTGGTCCTCACTACGTATCATTTTCAGCCCAAGATGACATGTCTATCATCCATCCACAAAACTCTCCCTTGAATATTGAAGCCTTTATCAATAGAAACAAGGTCAAGAGAGCATTGGTTGATGGTGGTGTAAGTCTCAACATTTGCACACTAAATCTAGTGAAATCCCTATGATTTACAGAGGATGTTGTTGACCCAAGGAATAAAATCACCATCAAAGCTTATGATGACAAGGAGAGATCCTCCAAAGGCATGGTTATTCTACCAATTAGTGTAGGTCCAGTTATGAAAGAAATTGTTTGTTAGTTCTTAGACTTTTAGTCAACTTATAATATCCTATTAGGAAGACTATGGATTCATGATATGCAGGTCATTCCCTCTACTTACCATCAGTGTCTTAAATTTCCATACCTGGGTCAAGAAGTGACCATACTTAGGGATCAACACTTCACCCAATATTCTAACTCCCTTGTTCCCCATAACAAGGAGGAAACTTGCACCTTGATAGATGACATCAACCAATCCACATCCATAGAGACTTAATGCACCACCAACCAAGATGACAACCACTCACCAACATCGACTAAGGGTTAAGAGAAAGTTGGTTGTTTGAGTTCTTCCCTTCCTTCACCATCATCATCCAAAGACCCTAAACAGTCACACTATGAAGAAATGGATAGATTGATGAAAGAATTTGATAGAAATTAAAAACTACAATGCAAAGGCATAGGCAAGTACTCAGTTTCTTTATTTGATCCCCCACTTTCTTTGAAATCTCATGGAAAACCATCATCCACCACTAGATCTTATCACACACATTTTGTTAAAGCAAGTGGAGTACCTTCAAGCTCAGTAGAAGAAATTAGTCAACAAAACATTGATATCTCAGTTCATCTACATGTAGAGGCTTTGATTTAATGAAAAATATGGGATATATAGGAGATGGTCCCCTAAGGAAAGGGATAGGTATCATCAAACCCTTGACAGCACAATTCAAGTCCAACAAATCCAAGATAGGGGTGGGGTATGATGAACAGGACAAGCCACAAACCTCTTCTAAATCTCATTCCAAGAATACTAATTCCTTCTCTCCCATCTTGGTGTGGGTACCTAAACCAAGGGATGGTAATACATAGAAAACACCAGTCATAATAAATGTAAATTTATCCCTCCCAGGTTCACATCACACAAGGGAGCCACTAGTAGAAATCTCTAATAAAGAAGATGATGATGACTCCACTAGGTAGGAATTTGAATCACTATCCGAGGAGTCTCTTCATGACAAAGAATGTGATGTTGTTCACATGCCCACATCCAACACTTTCACTATAAAAGGATCAACCTCTCATCCAGATTTTACTTCATCAAGCATTAGGGCACAATAAAGTAGCTTATAGAATGGCAAACATATTGAAGGGTTTCAATTTCAAATCCTATTTCTAGACTTCTTTCCAATAGAAGTTGAAGATGACTATTATGAGTCACTTGCAAGCTCTGCTTTTCCTAACACTTTATAGGAAGCACACATCATAGATCTAACTGATACAACATATGAGCTATCTAATGAGATCATGTCTTTAAACCTTGATGAACCCTTTCCATATTATGAATCACTCTCCTTAGTCCATCCCAAACTCATTAGCTAGGATATAGTTAAACCTCACAATATTACCCATTTTGACAATGACCAAGATGTCTTCATCTACCTTAACATGGTTGAACCCATCCACAAAGAATGATAGAAAGGCACACAGCTAGGTTTGATATCACTCATCTCAGTAAGACTAGAACAGGCTGATAATTTCATAGCCTTGATGATCACTACCAACTTGTAGCTAATCTTGAGAAAAAAATAGAAACAAATAGAAGTGACACACCCCAAGGTGAAAACCCAATTGTGGCACCCATAGATGAGGTGATTGATACCTTACCAGAGCACTCTGAGGAAAGATCATCCATCTTGTTTGAATCGATAAAACCAATCAACATTGGTATAGAGCAGGAATTGAGGGTCATCTATTTGGCATAGTCCTTGAGCACAAAAGATAGAAGTGCATTCATTTTCTTCTTTGAAGAGAAGAAAATAAAACTTGCATGGTCTTATGCAAAAATACAAAAATTAGATCCAACTTTAATCCTCCATCACCTCAAAATTTCTCTAGAAGTCAAGTTGGTCAAGCAAAAGCTTAGAAAAATGCATCCCCATATAGCTCTACTAGTCAAAGTAGAACTAGAGAAACTGATCAACACCAACTTCATTTGGCCCTTGGCATATGCATCATGGATATCTAACATTTTTCCCATATCAAAGAAAAGTGGAAGAATATGCATTTACATTGATATTCAAGATGTGAACAACACGTCCTAAAGTTGATTTTTCCATTCCCAACATTGACACTATTGTAGATTTAACAGCAGGACATTCCATGTTTTCACTCATGGATGGATTTTTGGGGTATAATAAAATTAGAATAGTACTAGACAATCAAGAGAATAGCCTTTACTTGTGCATGGGGCATGTTTTTTTGGAATGTGATGCCCTTTGGGCTAAAGAATGTAGGGGCCACCTATCAATAGGCCATGACCACTATTTTTCATGATATGATGCACATTTTTATGGAAGATTATGTGGATGATATCCTTGCTAAATCCCATACTCAAGAAGAACATCTCCCCATATTAGAAAAGATATTCACCCACCTAAAGATATTCAAGGTTAGGCTCAATCCAAAGAAATGTGCTTTTGGCGTCAAATTGGGCAAGCTTCTAGCATACATTTTCTTAACCAAAGGGATAGAAGCTGATCCTAAAAAGGTATAAGCCATAGTTAGTATGCAACCTCTAAAGAACCTGATTCAATTACGCTCCCTTCAATCTAGACTTCAATCAATCCATCGGTTCATTTTCCAGTTGGTAAAAAAGTGTGTACCTTTCACCCATTTATTACACAAGGATGTAATTTTTAAATAGGATGATCAATGTTAGAAGGCTTTTCACTTACTCAAAACCTACTTGATGAATCTACCCATGTTGCTACCTCCAATATCACACAAACCATTATTGTTATACATTTCTTTAATGGATAAATCAATCAGAGCCCTCTTAGCTCAAGAAAATGACCAAGGAAAAGAAAAGGCCATCTATTACATTAGTTGTACCCTGGTCAACTATGAGCTCAATTACTCTTTTATTGAAAAGGCCTATTTAACCATAGTTTTTGCTTCCCAAAAGCTATGTCATTACCTTCTAACACTTAAGGTCAAGCTCATCTCCAAGATTGATTCTCTCAAATATCTTCTTAGCAAAAAAACATTAATAGGTAGATTAGCCAAGTGGGTGATGATCCTAAGCAAGTTTGACATTGATTATGTTGATAAGAAAGCAATAAAAGGACAAGCCATTCCCAATCAATTGGCAGATGCACCTATAGAGAGCTCAAACCCTATCTTATTAAATTTCCTTGATATGCATATTCTTCAAATAAAGCTAGTAACTTGGAAATTCTACTTTGATGGTTCTTACACACACCATGGATCAGTCACCGACATTTTGGACATCACGCCACTAGGTGTTACTATCCCCAAGTCTTACAAACTAATCTTCTCCTATACTAGCAACATGGTAGAATATGAAGCTTTGGTATTGGATCTCAAACCAGCTTTAGAATGAAAACTAATAGTGCTATAGGTTTATGGAGATTCCCAATTGGTCATCAATCAAGTCACCAACATATATCAGACCAAAGATGAGAAGTTATTACCTTAAAAACATATGGTTTACACACATAAGGCATGTTTTATTCATATTACTTTTGAATAAATTCTTAAAGATAAGAATAGAGTAGTAGATTCCATGGCCACCTTGGCCTCCTTGCTTCAATTATCGAAGTAGTACAAGTGGTATGATTTCTTAGTAGAAGAGGTGGTTCAATCTACATTTACTCAACCTAATTCCCTTATCATTTGCCACTTGAATGCTCTAATTCCCTCTGGTACAACCCCATCATCATTACCTCCATGATAACACCATTACTTCTAACCTCTCATGCAACCGAAAACATAATTTCAATTGACAAACCTCCCGCTACACTTTGGTGGCTAATATGTTGTATAGGAAAGGTCCTGATGGTACTTTGTTTAGATATCTTGAAAAGGATGAGTCTCATTTAGTCTATAGGAAATCCATGTAGGGATTTGTGGGCCAAACTCCAATAGATTTACACTAGCAAAGAAGATTCTTAGGATGGGTTATTTTTGGCCAACTATAGAAAAGGATTCTATCGACTATGTTAAAACTTGCAAAAAATGTCAAATCCATGGTAACCTTGTTCATGAGCCAGCCTAAGAGCTCAACCCTTTTCCCATGCCATGGCCTTTTTATCAGTGGGGCTTTGATTTGATTGGAACCATCCACCCACATTCCTTCAATAGACATAAATGGATTATCACTACCACATAATACTTCATCAAGTGGTTTGAAGTGGCACCACTTCCCAACTCTACAAGAAAATAGATCTCTTCCTTAATTCTAAATCATATAATTTGTTAGTTTGGTATACCCCATGCCATTCTCATGAACAATGCCTTGTACTTTAAAAACCAAGTAATTGATGATTTATGTGAAATTTTTTACATCATACACCACTCCTCATCAATTTATTATCCCGAAGGCAATGACCAAGCAGAGGCCATCAAAAAAACCATTATCAACATTCTCAAAAGAACTGTCAATGATATTGGTAGAGATTGGAATTTATAGCTAAAACTCACCCTTTGGGCCTAGAGGACAAGTGTTAAGACACCTATAGGCACAACACCCTTCTCCCTAGTTTATTGTTGTGAAACTATTCTTCTTTTAGAAGTTGAGTTCCCATCCTTAAGAGTTATGCTTCATGACATCTTATCTGATGAGGACTATAGAGTGGCCCATCTAGAGTAGCTAGAATTGTTAGAAGAACATTAGCATGCCACACATGAACACCTCAAAGTGTATCAAAATAGGTTATCATGACATTACAACAAAAAGGTCAAACCCTATGTTTTTCAAATTGGTGATCTAGTACTTCAAGAAAACCATAAGAACCAAGCTGCTAGGGAAAAGAAAGGAAAGTGGAAGGCCAATTGGATTGGCCCTTACATTATCAAAGACTCTTTTTGGACTGGTACTTACCAACTTTTAGATTGTGATGGTGCAAACCTAGTAGAGACTATCAATAGCATCCATCTCAAAAGGTTTTATGTCTAGACCTTTGAGGCACACCTCATTACTAGAAATACCCAAAAAAATGCCACATTTTGGTTTGAAAAGGAGTGAGAGATAGCACCTTTGGACTTCCCTAAAAAACACAAGTCCTTCAATGCTGAAAAACAATCAAGACAATACCCAAGCAACTACATCTATGACAAATTTTGCTTTTTTAAGGCTTATCTAGCACAGTCAAGTTAATTTCACACATACCCAATTGAGAAAAACTTGTAGGTTATAGTTCAATGGTCCCTTAGTATCCAACATAGTTAACAATAGTAGAGATAGTCAATAGCACAATGAGAAAGGGGAGAACAACAAATTAGGAGAAACATGGAGTCAGATTATGTATTGAGATACCATAGACATGAATTGCAGGAAAATTAATGCACATTTCAGCTATCCGCCATGACCAATGATCCCCAATGACCATTTTAGCCCTCATTCAAATCCATTTGATGTCCCTAATTTCCTTTTGCCTCCTGTGTCTATCCAAGCCCACTTTTTTCCTTTTGGCCCACTTTTGGTCTCCATGATTCTTTAGGTGCCTACACATGATCTTGGTTTTCCCCATAGTCCAAAAAATCTCACTCATAGCTTCATTCCACTCCCACCCATTCAAAAATTATCAAAAAAATTCAAAAATTGTCAAAAATTATCAAAAAAGTTCAAAATTTGTCAAAAATTGCCAAAAAATTCAAAAAGAGGTAATAATTGCCTAACATAGCCGAAAATACTGAAGAATTAATAACATCTCAAAATTCCAATCAAACATGGCTAACTTCAACTCCAATAGGTTATTTAACTATGCATAAATTATTGATATATTTTTCAAAACTAATGATCCATTGATTTCATGTCAGACTAGTGTCCGTCTATAATTGCTATTCCTTTGGGATAGATTTGTGTACCTCAATTGGTTTTGTATGAAATCAATCATGACGCCCACTATATTGAAAAATATTTAAATATTTTATGACATGTCTATGGCTCCATTACCTATAGCAAAACAATAAGAGTGCCATCAATGGTATTGATATGTCCTGAAACATCTTGCTAGGCTTTGGAAAATCTGGCACAACATGAATAGCGCAAGAGCCGTCGTCAGAGTTTCCTCTCCTTTCCTCTTATCAAGAACAACAATTCCCAATGGATTATTAGTCTTATTTATGTTGCAATGGCCACGATTGATCTAAAATATATCAATGCTATCTCAAAATCCTAGATATTCGTCAGACTCTTTTTTCCTCCCTAACAAGGGGCACAGAATAAGAAAGCATAAGCATGCAAACTTCCCACCCCCCTCCACACCATTTTAGGCCCAAACACCTTTCTCAAGCCCCTCAAGTCCCTTTTTAAGCCCAAACACCTTTTACAAGCCCCTCAAGCACCTTTTTTAGGACTAGGCGCCTTTTTCAAGCCCCTCAAGCACCTTTTTAGGCCCAAGTGCCTTTTTCAAGGCCTTATTTCACCTTCCTCAATGCCCAGGTGTCCTTTTTGGGCATCCAAATATGTTTCTAGGCCCAAACGCCTTTTTTTAGGCCCAAGCACCTTTTTCAACACCCTATTTTGCCTTCTTCATGGCCCAAGTGTCCTTTTTGGGCCTCCAAATGCCTTTCTAGGCTAAAACACCTTTTTGCAAAGCCTTGTAGTGCCTTTTTAGACCCTCAAAAGGCCTTGATGCCTTTTCATAGGCCTCATGAGCATCTATCTCACCACACACCTAGAGAAAAATCTCAACTTTGGTCTTATAATTGTCAATAGAGGCTATTAATATATTATAAAGTTATACCTTAAATGTCATAGCTCTCCAAATATTACGTAAATTTGTACTTATCTTTCATTGAGATCCCACCCAGACATTCAATTATCCACATACCAGTAAAGACTTTTCTTACTGTATAGATCATATTGTTCCCACTTTTACAGAGATTGAAACCTTTCCAATATTTGTCAAAAATCAAAAAACATTCAAATATCTACCAAAAATCCCAAAAACATTCACATATTCCTCAAAAAAAAACCCACATACATTTGAAAATACCAAAACTAAATACGACAATGAATTACAATCAACATCAGTTGTCCTATTGCTTGTCACAACAACAAACACATCTCTTATTCTACTATGATAGCAATGCCAACATTACATTCAAAGAGTGGTCGATAGATTATTTATTTTGGCCTTCCTAGGGGAGGTGGCAAGATCGGGTGTCCAATCAATGGCATTTCTTTTGACCTAGCTATAGAAGAAGACACCCCTGGCATCAACCCTCTATGTACCCACACCGTGTCCATGGGAATCAGAAATCTCCCACCTCATAATTGTGCATTCAATAGTTGTGTAAATTTCCTATCCACAAATTGTGTCTCTTGTCAATCCTCATTCAAGAATGCTTGATGAAAATGTCCCATATAATAAGCGGCTTCTCGATGTACCTTTATTTTCCAATGCATTTCCATGAACACATTCTCCACCAGCTTGTTTACTCCTAGTGTAGTGATCGCTTGTTGGGCCACATCCTGCTCCTATTGTATTTGATTAGTCATCATTCACCAATGTTCCATGTCTACTTTTGCCTCGCCCAACCACTACTACAACTGTCTCACCTTTATCTCACTTAATGCTAACCGCTCCTATAGTTTCAATGATAGGGAGTTTGATTTTTTAATCTCCCCCCTAAATGACTCAAACTTTGATTGCAACAATACTAGCTCATTTTATGTGCTCTCTAAACCCAATTATGCCATCTTTAGAGATTCCTGCAACCTCTGAGCCCATGAACACTCTACCTGCATCCTTGTGTCATTTCCCTTTGCTCGTGATTGGTCCACATGCAATTCTACTTCTAGTGATTGCACCCATGCCCACTCTATATCCACCACCACTTGGAGTTATCTGACCTCCATTTGCACTCTGTCTTCTTCTGCCTTCTCCATCAATCCTAGAAAAAATGTGACTTCTTGTTTTGCATTCTCTACTTGGACTCTCTCAGTAGCTAACATTCTCCATAATTCTTCTACATCACTTGATGCCTAATCTCCACCCCCTACCTCTAGTCGTGGCTCCTCCACATTTACACTGCTCACTTCCACTTCTATTAACCCTTGTCCTAGAATCTTGAGGCTAAGCAAACAACATGATCTAATCGTCACCTCACCCACACTAATATTTTCCATACCTCTTAGAGCTTCTCTTGTGGACTTCTCAGGATATTTTATCTTCCCGACCTCCTCCTCCACTCTAGACCTACTCTTTGTTGTCTTAGATGGACTGTTCTCTACCTAAGTCATCAACTCATCATAATCCAATACCACTTGCAATGCCTATTGCATTGCAGTCCCCAACAACATCATTAATACTGACAAGGGTATTTCTTCTACCCTGATCCCCATATCTTCAAGGTGTTTTGACTCTCGTGCCACATGACTTGATTCACCTAACTCTGAAACTAACACTTGAAGTCCGGGCTAATACACAATTTCCTTAGAGGTTCACCAAATCCACTTCACTTTTCACCCTTACCTAATCCACCTTCCCTAGCTGGCATCACCCTCTTACTATGATTGATCCAGTGAGCCTGACATGCTTTCACTTACAATGCTTCCTCAAACTTTGCAATAAACCTAATAGCCATGATCTACTCTTTGCCTTGCTTTTTTCCATCCCCATGATATATGCCTATTTATAGTCACCACTTGCCTAAGATTTTTTCTTTACTAGTCTTACCATGTATCCATCTTGCCACTCCAATACCAGGTACACTTAACCCTTGGCTCTGACACTCAGACACCCTAATTCTAGCCGATGCACATCACCAAATAGAATCCACTGCTGAATTGCCACTAACACATCTCACTCTTTGTTATTTGACATGTACAATAGTCACTTCCAGGAAGAATTGAACAAACTTGACACTATTACACACAACTATCAGCATGCTTGGTCCACAAATAATGGGTTTTTCTAATCTAGTACCTCGATGATGTGCTCAACTAGAGGTACTAGGATGAAGTCATGATATTTTAGTTGCCTTTATTTTTTCACTATTTAACTCCAATGATCCTCTTATTTCACGCATTATTGGTGTCCACTTGGAAGCACCTCCTCTCATTTGGAAGGCCATGTGTACCTCAACCAATTTTGTACGATATCTTAGGTGAGGTCTTTCATCTGACATGTGACTATTTGTGTGCCTATTTTTATTCTTTTGTGGCTATTACTTTATTTTCCAATAATTGTCATATTTTTCATGTACATTATTCATGTTTGTTGGTACTTCTCAACATGACATAGTATTCATATCATCATAGCTGAGCTAGTGGTGGTTGTACTTAGTCACTTTTACTAAACATTCTATGATGATAGTTAATTTAAATCTTTTTACAAAAGGTGACAATTAGTTACATTCATTTAGTTTGCATTTTCATCTTGGGTCCCTTGAAAACACACAGTTGGCACATAAATCAAGATTACACAAGAAAGCCTTCACAACATCATTCAAATTCAAGACTAGTTATTGAATAATAAACAATAATATTAACATCAAGGAAAGCTTTAACAACCCAACTATTATGGACTTTATCTACACATAACATCACCACCATGTATCACACTTCATTGTCTCATATTTTCATTCCACTTATTGCATTATATGGCTTTTGAATCTCAAACAATTCTAGTCACTATTTCCTTTTATCAAATTTCATTACTCATTACACCACATCATCTATTGCATCACATGGATTTTGAATCTCAAACAAGTTCATTTCATCACATCCCATTTCATTTCCTTTTCATTTATCACAATTCACTACATCACATTTCATTTCCTTACATATCATAGTTCATTTCATTTTATTATATTTCACTTTCCCTATTTCACTACATTCATGAATTGCATTTCATTTTCTTCATCACATTACCTTTAATTCATGCATTTCATCTCTTCATTTCATGGTTTTTGAATCTCAAAGGTTGATGTCCCATCCCATGTCTTTTGAATCTCAAACAATTTCATTTCCTTCCATTTTTCACTTTCATTCACATTCCATTTGTTACATTTCATTTTACCATGCTTTATTACATTACATTCCCGTTACATGTCATCACATTATATTTTCATTTATTATTTTACACCATTACATCCCATTTTCACATTTTTCTTTCATTTTATTCTCATTCTATCATATTCCATTCCATGAGACTTTGTCACACTTCTATTAATTTACTTTTTTTTTATTTACACATTCATTTCATTTCACTACATCACATCACATCACATCACATTTCATTTTCATTTATCACACTTCATTTATCACATTTCATTTATTACATTCCATTACATCAAATCTCATTTCATTACATCACATTCTAAATCTCATTTCATTACATTTCATTTATTTCACTAAATTTCATTACATTTTATATCATCCCATTATGTTGCATTACATCTCATTTCATTACATTATTTTCTATCACAGTATCATTTCATGTCATTACATTTTATCACATTTTCATATCATTCCTTTTGCTCCATTTTAATTTAAACTCATTTCATTACATTCCATTTATCACAATCCATTCATCACAATTTGTCTCATTACATCACATTACATCAAATTTCATCTTTCCACATTTACATTTCATTCACGCTTATTTCATCACATTTCACAATTCACTATATTCCATTACATCTAATTGCTTTATATCACATTTCATTTATTACATTCCATTACATCTAATTTCATTATATCTTATTTCATTTTACCACATTTTATTTCAGTTCATTGCATTCATACCATCCCATCACATTTTCATTCATTACATCATTATTGTCATTTAATTATTTCAATCATTATTCACATATCATGCTACATTAAAAATTCACTTCTATATCATTATCTACTACTACCATATATATCAAATCAAACCATCACATGCATACATGGGTTCATGATATAAAAAATGCACATGTCTAAAAATCAACCAGCTCAGATATCTCATAAAGAAAAAGATCAAACAATACAAAAAAAGGATAAAACCAACATAAATATAAGATAGATCGCATCAACAAGAACATCCAAATGATCAAATAACATGAACATCAATAGATCACAACGTCTATCTGCATGAACATTCAAAAATCACCAAGTACCTCAGTATGCATATCAACTAAACATCAAATGAATAATAATACATAATGATGAGTAATTCCATACTACATAATATACACTCATCCATATGTAGGTGAATGACCTAAAGGTCCCTGCTCGTTTGGGGCACTCATATCCTCTCATGGCACCTGCTCAATCACATTTGTTGTTGGTGTGACATGTCCAGCTACGAGCATCTGACTAGTCGATGCCTCATCTATCCTTGGTGGTGGTGGTTGTGGTGGTGGTGGTAGTGGTGGCCTTGATGTCATCAATTCTATAAATGTATGTAGCGTACTCATCAACTCACCCATCCGGGCCTCCATAGCACTCATCTAAGCCTTTAAATTAGTAGATCCCCCTGGCCTCTCTAGTGGTGGATATGCACTTGGTAGCACTTACTGTTGTCCCTGTGGCTGTACATCTTGTGGATCCCTCCAACCCTACCTACACCTACATCCCCTGGTCTCTACACTGGACCTTGTGCCATGCCCCTCTACGGTAGTACCATAGCTACTCGACCTCGTCCTCCATATCTCCCCCGTGCTCTAACCACACCTCTCGCCTTCCCTCTGGCCCACTTTCTCCCTCTACCTCTCCCTAGACCACCCTCATCATCTCCCCATTCAATGCCTCATCAGTCCCTAGAATAGGCTCTATCAGCTCCATGTATCTCAGAAATGGATGCTCGTAGAACCATTGTGCATAATCCCCCTCTATCCCTACATCTACCTCTCCATCTTGCAATGCCTATGGATATGGTGTATCTATCATCTACAAGAAGGCCTCTAGAAAAACCTCATACTCCAAGGTCAGCCCCCACCTCTCTGACTAAACCCAAGCATAATGTGCTAACCCCTATGGCATGCCCTGTCATCAACCAAACTGTCTCACCACCTGCCTGAAACAAAATCCCTCTATCACTGTGGGTACCCGACCAAGAAAATATCTCAAACCAAATAAGTGTATCATCTCATCATCATCCTTAGCTCATGGCTCTATGAAACTATATGGTCTCCACACAACCTCATCAATATCATCCAACATACACCACCAATACTCTGTCTTGCCCAAATGGGGTTGCATGATCATACTGGAGTAAGTATATATCTAAGGCATACCCTACCGATGTTATCATACACATATCAGATGAGTAATGGGTAGATGCTCCCATGTCCATAGCTGTAACAAAATCACCCCTATTGATAGTAATGAGGCTCCAAAATATACAACCTGATGTAAGTCATGATATAAGTGGGCCAAAACACAACTACCCATGTAAATATCCATGGACAATCAATCATATCTTGTATTAATTAACCCCATCCAACTGGACATCCTCACCCTCGTCGGTCTGGCAACAAAAACTCTCCTATCAATATAGCCAAAACTATCAGCAATAAATCATACTGTAGCATCTAGAACCATGATACAATATCATCCCTAATGTTGTCATCCCTAAATAAATCTCTGAAGGCAGTGCCATCGATAGTCTAATCATAGTACACCAAATCTCCCACTGTTAAGATCTACAATAATCAATATACATCCTCTAAAGTCACCATCATCTAACGCATAGGAAAATGAAAGGTGTTGTAGTCCAAGTGCCATCACTCGGCCATAGTTGTCAATAACCCTCTGTTCACTTAGAACTGGGGCATCTATAGTAAATAAGTGAACCCACATTTGTCTATCACCTAGCGGTCTATGACTAACAATTTTCCAACTACTTCTAGGGGCCATGGATACAGTCCTTGTACCATGAGCTTTGGCCCACCTAACTATTTTTCATCAAACAAATAACAATGTTAGTTTTCATCCCAAGTGATCATCATACATCAATCTACTATCTATCTCTCACTACTTAGCTACTAGTTCTATCTTGAACTTGTTACTCATCCTTCTCTATCTTGAGTCAAACCTGTTTGTTTTCCCTTCTCTCTATCCTGAGTTGGGGCATCATTCTTTACCTACCTATCATCAGACTGATCCTAGAACATCACTTCATGACTACCTGACTACTATTGTTTACTCATTATGATGAATCCCTAACCAACAGGCCTAGAATCTAGCCTTTTGTATTATCGTATGCTCAATTAAGGCTTTACAATCAGTTCCCACCCTTCAAAGTTCATTTGCACTATTTCCTAGGACATATGCACTATAACATCAATCAAATGTGCTAGGACATCCCTGTGCACTATTATAACATTTGAATGCACTATTTCCTAGATCAAATGAGCTATCACATATGTAAGCACTATAAAAATGATCATATACACTATTTTAGAGTGTGTAAGTGCTATTTAACACAAAAGTGTTAAAACCTCACATATATGTGCTATAAGATGAATCAAATGCGCCACAATTTTCAAATGCACCATTAAAACCCCTAAATGTGCTAATTTGCCTAAAACCTAGCTTTTTGTATGTGTTGTTTCATCTTACATATGCGCTATAAAAATTATTCAAATGTAGTAAAAGAATACAAATGCATTAAATGAAATGTTGAATGCACTAAAACACCTAAAAAGCCACATTTACCACAAAAATTTGTACAAAATTCACAAAAACCCATACAAAGATCTTAAAATGGAGGATCTTGATGACGTATAGGGGCACCATAGTCTGTTGGATGCTCATACCTATGACCCCTCTCGAATCTGTGCTCTCATAAAGGGACCACCATCCTTGCTAGCTCCAAAATTGCCAAATAGAAAAAGAGAGTGTGAAAATGGTAAGGGTAAAAGACCTTTTGCCCTATTTAACCCTCCTTGGGGGCATTTATATCACTTTTCACCTTATTTACCCAACATTGGAATCTTTTTTCTCACTTTTGTGAATTGGGTATTGTATTAATCCAACTTGATCATCTTTATCCATCAATTATCAAACATTTCAAAAATAAAAGTGGAACCTCCTTCATTTTCAAACACTCACTCTTTATTTTTTCTAATTTCATTTCTGAGGGGGTAGTATATCCATATCAAACCAAGACATCAAAACTAGGGCATCAAAATTTTCTAAAAAAAATCAAAAACATTCTACCCTAGCCAAAATTTTCAACATCAAATCAAAAAAAATTGGGGCATCCAAGAAAAACATCATAATATCAAAACATCAAACCATCGACGATCAAACATCAAGTCATCAAAAAATCAGACATGATATCAACCTTGAAACATCAAAACATCATCGATTTGACATTCAATCATCAGAATTTGACCTAAAATTAGAGAATCGGGATAGTTGTTGAACTAATATGTTTCACATATTAACTCAAAGAGGGGCATTTGTAGACACCCAAAAATTGCCAAAGACTTGAATTAAGCAATTCCTATCAATCAATGCAAATTAAGGAGGAAATTAGAACATGACAGTCTTTCAAATCAAAAATTACATCAAGTCATTAATTATCTATCAAATCAACAAGACCTAAATCAACTTTAAAAGAGGAGAAAAATAATTCAAATTCATGAAATGAAATTCAAAAAGGGAGGAAGAAAAAGACAAAGTGTTAAAAATAAATAAGACATTTATTAAATCAATAGAGTCATTTATCCTCACAAAAATGAAAATCTCCCTTTTTCATTTAAAAGAATGAGAAAAATATTAGGATTAAACCATAGAGAGAAATAACAATTACATGTAAATATAAACAATATCTAAAAATAATAGATCACATAAAAAAAAAACACAAGACAATAAGATTTAACATAGTTCACCTAATCCCTGGGCTATGTCCACCAAACAACAAGCCTAATATTATTAAGATCCAGTGATTACAACCTGATTACAATTTGTAATCCCTTACAGCTCAATATTGCCGCAAGAACCAATTTTTACATCACCACAATGAAACGATCCCTAAGCCTAAGCCATTTTATACAAGTACTTTTACTGCTTTAGGGTTATAATTAATAATTTCATGTTGGCCCAAAATCCTGATAAAATAGGGCCCAAAAAAATTGTATGCAGTACTTTCCTAATCAGTCACCACAATCTAACAAAATCCTCATTTATCCTCAAAACCAAGTCTGTTGGACTTTTCTTCCTAGTCTCTTATGAGATATTTTCAATCTCACTTCTATCCACTAGTCAAAGGTAAGAAAACCTTGATTCTTACCCCAACCCCTTTTGAAATCCTATAAATAGGAGGGAAATCCAAGAGCTAAAGGACCCAAGTTTTAAACATCTGCACTTTAGGCACATTCTGAGTTATCATTTTAGCATTATCATTCTAGCAAGTTCAAAGCATTTTAGCATTGTTTTTATGTTATTTAGTGTCATTTACTACATTTTAGCTCATTGCATGTCTATTTTGATAGAATTTTAAGAGTTTTCACCCACATATAATTTGCATTAGTAGTCATAAATATTGCATGCATTCTTGTAGATCTGCATTTCTAGCATAATTCCATTCTAGAACTATCATTGAGATGCTGGTTTGAGAGCTTTTCTTAGCAGTTGTAGTTAGGAAAACATGTGATGTTCGTAGAGTTCACATTTTGATAACAATTTCTTGGGTTTAGTCTAGTTCATTTTCATTTTATCTACGTTCTGCATTAAAGTCTCATGAATATGTGATTATACCATCTACAATTATATTATATTATTATGATTTTTATTATTATTATTAAATATAATATAGTAATATATTATTATTGTTATTATTATTATGAGCTATAAATATAATATATTAATATATATAGGGACCCATTTGGTTGGTTCAAAAGCATTGAAAGGGATCATAGGTTAACCTATGACCCCTTTTGACGCATTTCATGACAACATATGTCCCTAGGAGCCCTAGGACCGCTAGGGACCCATTTGCTTGGTTTGAATGCATTCAAAGGGATCATAGGTTAACCTATAACTCCTTTCGATGCATTTCATGACAACATATGTCCCTAGGGGCCCTAGGACCCCTAGGGACCCATTCAGTTGGTTCAAATGCATCGAAAGGGTTCATAGGTTAACCTATGACCCCTTTTGACTCATTTCATGACAACATATGTCCCTAGGGTCCCTAGGATCCCTAGATACCCATTTGGTTGTTTCGAATGCATCGAAAGGGGTCATAGGATAATCTATGAACCCTTTCAACACATTTCATGACAA
This sequence comes from Cupressus sempervirens, assembly GCA_028749045.1. Lineage (NCBI taxonomy): Eukaryota > Viridiplantae > Streptophyta > Pinopsida > Cupressales > Cupressaceae > Cupressus > Cupressus sempervirens. The sequence continues at coordinate 123,852,145 of CM053792.1, forward strand.
CATATGTCCCTACGGGCCCTAGGACCCCTAGGGACTGATTTGGTTGATTTGAATGCATTGAATCAACACATTTCATAATAGAATATGTCCCTAGGGGCCCTAGGACTGTAGGGACCCATTTGGTTGGTTCAAATGCATCAAAAGGAGTCATAACTTAACCTATGACCCCTTTCAATGTATTTCATGACAACATATGTCCCTAGGGGGCCCTAGGACCCCTAAGGAACCATTTAGTTGGTTTGAATGCATTGAAAAAGGGTCATAGGTCAACCTATGACCCCTTTTGATGCATTTTATGACAACATATGTCCCTAGGGGTCTTCCTAGGGATGTCAAAAGGGGTCATAGGTTAACCTATGACCCCTTTCAATGTATTTTAGGATAAGATATGTCCCTAGGGGCCCTAAGACCCTTAGGGACCCTTTTTATGATCAAATGTGTCCAAAGGGGTCATGGTTAACCTATGAATAACCTATGACCCCTTTTGATGCATTTCATGATAACTTATGTCCCTAGGGGCCCTAGGACACCTAGGGACCCATTTGGTTGGTTTCAATGTGTCAAAAGGCGTCATAAGATAACCTAGGACCCCTTTCGATGCATTTTAAGACAACATATGTCCCTAGGAGCCCCACAACACCTAGGGACACATTTGGTTGGTTCAAATGCATTGAAAGGGGTCATAAGTAAACCTATGACCCCTTTCGGTGCATTTCATGACAACATATGTCCCCAAGGGCCCTAAGACACCTAGGGACATTGAAAGGGGTCATACATTAACCTATGACCCATTTTGATGCATTTCATGGCAACATATGTCCCTAGGGGCTCTAGGACCTTGAGGGAGCCATTTGGTTGGTTCAAATACATTGAAAGGGGTCATAGGTCAAAAGGGGTTATAGATTAACCTCAAAATGGATCATAGGTTATCCTATGACCCCTTTCGATGCATTTCATGACACATATGTTCTTAGGGGCCCTAGGACCTATTTGATTGTTTCAAATGTGTCGAAAGGAGTCATAGGTTAACCTATGACCCCTTTCAACACATTTCATGACAACATGTGTCCCTAGGGGGCCCTAAGACCCCTAGAGTTTGATTTGGTTGGTTCAAATGCATCAAAAGGGCTCATACAATAACCTATGACCCATTTCAATGCATTTCATGACCACATATGTCCCTAGGGGCCCTAGGACCCCTTGGGAATTGAACCTATGACCCCTTTTGACATATTTTATGACAACATATGTCCCTGGGGGCCCTAGGAACCCTAGGGACCTATTTGGTTGGTTCGATGCATTTCATGACAACATATGTTCCTAGGGGCCCTATGACCCTAAGGACCCATTTGGTTGGTTTGAATGTATCAAAAGGGATCATATGATAACCTAAGACTCCTTTCAATACATTTCATGACAACATATGTCCCTAGGGGACCTAAGACCCCTAGGGATGTCAAAACCTATGACCCCTTTTGATGCATTTCATGAGAACATATGTCTCTAGGGGTCCTAGGACCCCTAAGGATGTCGAAAGGGGTCATAGGTTAACCTATAACCCCTTTTGACACATTTCATGACAACATATGTCCCTAGAGGCCCTATGACCCTTAGGGACCCATTTGGTTGGTTTGAATGTGTTGAAAGGGGTCATAGGTTAACCTATGACCACTTTCAATGCATTTCAAGACAACATATGTCCCTAGGGGCCCTAGGACCCCTAGGAACCCATTTGGTTGGTTTGGATGTGTTTTTTTGATGTATTTTATCACAACATATGTCCCTAGCTACCCTAGGACCCATAGGGACATCAAAAGGGATTAAGTTAACCTATGATCCCTTTCGACACATTTCATGACAATATATGTCCCTAGGGGCCTAGGACTCCTAGGGACCTATTTGGTTGGTTCAAATGCATCCAAAGGGGTCATAGGTTAACCTATGACCCCTTTCAATGCATTACATGACAACATATGTCTCTAGGGGCCCTAGGACCCATTTGGTTTGTTTGAATGCATCGAAAGGGATCATACAATAACTTATGACCTCTTTCGATGCATTTCATGACAACATGTGTCCCTCGAAGCCCTAAGACTTGTAGGGACATTGAAAGGGGTCATAGGTTAACCTATGACCCCTTTCGATGCATTTCATGACAACATATGTCCCTAGGGGCCCTAGGACCCCTAGGGATGTTGAAAGGGGTCATAGGTTAACCTATGACCCCTTTCGACACATTTCATGACTACATATGTCCCTAAGGGTCCTAGGACCCCTAGGGATGTCGAAAGGGGTCATAGGTTTTCAATGCATTTCATGACAACATATGTCGCTAGGAGCCCTAGGACCCCTAGGGACCCATTTGGTTGGTTTTAGTGGATTGAAAGGAGTCATAGGTTAACTTATGAACCCTTTCGATGCATTTCATGACAACATATGTCCCTAGGGGCCCTAGGACCCCTTGGAATCCATTTGGTTGGTTTGAATGTGTCAAAAGAGGTCATAGGTTAAACTATGACCCTTTTCAATGCATTTTATCACAACATATGTCCCTAGGGGCCCTAGGACCTCTAAGGATGTCGAAAGGGGTCATAGGTTAATCTATGACCCCTTTCAACACATTTCATGACAATATATGTCCCTAGGTGCTTAGGACCCCTAGGGACCTATTCAGTTGGTTCAAATGCATCAAAAGGGGTCATAAGTTAACCTATGATCCCTTTCAATGCATTACATGGCAACATATGTCTCTAGGGGCCCTAGGACTCCTAGGGACCCATTTGGTTTGTTCAGATGCGTCGAAAGGGGTCATATGATAACCTATGACCCCTTTTGATCCATTTCATGACAACATATGTCCCTAGGGGCTCTAAGACCTGTAGGATGTTGAAAGGGGTCATAGGTTAACCTATGACCCCTTTCGAAGCATTCAAAACAACCACCCCTAGGGACCCATTTTGTTGTTTTGAATGTGTCAAAAGTAGTCATAGGTTAACCTATGACCCCTTTTGACTCATTTCATGACAGTATATGTCCCTAGGGGCCATAGGACCCCTAGAGACCCATTTGGTTGGTTTGAATGTGTCAAAAGGGGTCATAGGTTAACTTATGACCCCTTTTGATGCATTTCATGACAACATATGTCGCTAGGGGCCCTAGGACCCCTAGAGACCCATTTGGTTGGTTCAAATGCATCAAAAGAGGTCATAGGTTAATCTATGACCCCTTTCGATGCATTTCATGACAATATTATATTTAATAATTATTATCATATATATTACTATATTATCTTTAGTTATAATAATAATTATATCTATATATATATTACTATATTATATTTAATAATAATAATCATAATAATCATATATATTATTATATATAATAATAATAATAAGCATTATCATAATCATATATAATAATAGTTAATAATCATAATCATAATCATATGTAATAATAATAATGCCCACACTTCCCAAATTCTGGTTTGCCTCCAATATGGGTGGTTTCTCTCCAAAATTTCAAAAATTGAAACATTTGGGGAAGAATTTTGATTGCCACTCTTCAGGTACCTGATTTCATATCGGGTATTCAATCTGGCATTGGATACCCAATTTGAAATCGGGTACTCGATTAGGCTTGGTATTTACCAAACCTATTTGGTCAACTCAAAAAATGTGTTTGAGAAAAGTTTCACTAACATTTAGACTTCGAGTAGCCATTTGACAATATTATTTTCATCGAAATTCAATGAAACGAAAAAGAGTTTTTTTATAATGCTCTCAAGATTCCATCGATATAATTGTTGTAAAATTTTGAGTTTGATAAGTATTTATTAGTTAATTTTTAATGAAGATGATTATAAAGTGTTAATTGACATGTTGATTGAAAAATAGCTATAACTTTTAAATGGTATAACATTTTTGAAATCCAAAATTTGCATCACATTCTATGTTTCACCTAGTATAAGGGAAAAAAAAGTTTAATTTGGTAAAGTTTTCAATTAGTTAAGGTGGTCAAATACTAGAGTTTTTTTATTATGAAAAAGTTATAGTATAAATTCATATTTAATTATTTATTTGGAATTAAAATACCCAAAAATATGTGTCACATCTGGGCATGAGTCTACCTTTTTATAGCTATAATTATATTTAAAAATATTGTCATTTGATTTTGATTAAGGTTGTTAGACATACACCTGCTTTTTATTTTTGCCTTAAAATTTTTGTAGTACTACATTAAAATCCAAAATTTTGACCGATCAAATAAATTTTTCTCTAGATAAGGCCTAGTAGTTTAGAAACTATATTCAATTTCCTACAGATTATTTTCTTACTAATTTTTGATATAAAGTGTAGAACCACTTTAAAATTATGTGTCAAGTTGAAATAACCTTGATTTGTTGGTTTTTCACTGCCACTTAAGGCGATAGTTTGGTTGGCCATGATCCTACACATACCCTCATTTTCTACTCTACTTTTCAATAACTTAAATTTCTCAAAAGCTTAAATCTTTTCTCTAAAAACTTCTACCTACATCATCCTTGTAAAATCATCAATAAAAAGAATGAAATACATTTCACCATAGAATGATCTCATTCTACACAAATTTGTATGCACAATTTTTAACTTGACTAATGTAGTAAATATCTTTCTTAGACAAGAATACTATTTTTCCATCACACATTCCTAGCAAATCATGTTAGAAGGTTTCACAATATTAGAAAATGTCTTACTGCATGTGTTGTACTAATCTTCACAATGTTATCAAAGTTAATGTGACAAAATCTTTAATGCCATAACCAACTTTCATCCACTTTAGCAACTAAACATGTCATCTCACTAGGATTTAATTCAAAAACATAACCTTTAGTCCTTGTACCTATTCCAATCAGTTTACTATATTTATTTTTTATTATGCATGTCTTATCTATGAATTGAACTTATATCCCTTGTCAAAATTGTCAATGAGTTGTCCAACAATCAAAAGATTATGTTTCAACCCATCCAAAAAATAGACATATTCACTATTAGTTTTTTCATCAAGTGTAATCAATCCTTTTCCTTTAATCTAACATGGTGCATTATTTCCAACTCTAACAATTCCTCCATCATAACTGTTAAACTCAACAAATTATTCATATCTCTAGTTAAATGATGAGAACATCCATTAATTATTATCTAGACAGACTTTTTTCTTTGCTACGTATGACACTAATGTTTTCTCTTCTATTACTTATTTTTAGGATTTTCTTAGCAACAAATTTAATTTCATCATCCTCATCATCACTTTCTAGAAAGTTTATCATCTTAGAGTCAAATTCATCATCTTCATATATAAGGTTTCTTAGGTTTTGTCTTTTTTACTCTCTTAGGATAGTGAAATTAAAAATGACCAAATTCTTTACAATTCCAATATTGAAAATATTTCCTATCTTTAGGTCCTCTCTTTGCAAGTAATACAAGTCCATCAATCTTTTTGTCTTCCTTCTACTTGGCTTCCCACTTTCTAGCACAGTCTCTGCTTATGCTTGTACTTCTAGTTAGTGTAGCTCTATCCTTTTGTGCACTAAAAGTTGTCTTTTTCCTAGTTACTCCTTGATCCTACTTTAACTTCTATTCAAATGCTTACAGCTTCCCAAGTAATGTTTCTCTAGTAAAATTTGGCATTATGGAAATAATTTCTTCAATGATTTCAACTTTTTGTAGTCAAGGGTTAAATGTTTTAATATCTTTCATACTACTTCATCTTCTATCATGGTTCCATCACTCTTAATTCGTGCAACGGTATCATATATCCTACCAAAATATTCTCTTATAGATTCATATTCCATTATCTTAGCACTATCAAACACATTCTTCTAATTCTGAAGTCTAGATTTCTTGGAAATGTATCACCTTCAAATAAATTTTGCAAATTAATCCAAATTTCATGTGCAAGTTGTAAGTTTTTTACCTCAACATATTCTAATTTTAGAAGAGCTAATATCAATACTTCTTTGGCATAAATATTATACATGAATAGACCTTTTTCCTCTTGAGAACATGATTCTAGATCTTTTTCTTCTATCACTACCTTACTTTCCCTTGTAACTAACTAGTAATCTACTTACATGCATAGCAAGTGAGTTCATCATATCCTTCTAGTTATCATAGTTTACTCCATAACATTGCATACTTTATTTCCTAAATGTAGCCATGGATCTCCTTAAGTTGTTAAAATTTCTCTTCAAGGACCTAAAGCTCTTATACCAATTGTTAGAAAGTAAAGTCCACCAATACAACTAAGAGTCGGGGGGGGATTAGTTGTGCTTTATTTACTTTTTAAAATTTAATAAAATCCAAAACATATACCCAATAGATTCAATAACACAAGATAATAATCATGCACAATGACACAAGATGTCTTAACTAGTGAAACCCTTGATCAGAGGGGAAACCCCAGTGGCAATGATGTCCATAAGATGATGGACTAATATAAGTGTTCCTTGCAAAAGGATGTGACCCTATCGGGAGTCAAATGAATGAAATCAATACATATAGTCCCTATTAGGAGACTTTGAATCCATTTTAGGAGATTCCAACCCTGTTAGGAGTTGATAGGGAGTCAACTAGAAACCCACTGTCTGAATTGTTTTTGAATTTTCTTCACTAAAAAATTCTCAAGATAACATATCCAAGGGTGAATTGAATGATTCAACAACTTAACTTGTCAATACAATTCCTTTTAAGTCCTCAACACATCATCGACATCAAACACTTCTCTAATCTCATCAAACTCACATCCAAAGCTTGCATACATTTACAATTGCATAATGAAACTCATGGTCACACTTACAACCAAGGAAAACATATTACCTTTAACTTAGTTGACCTTAAGGCTTCTCCAATGTACAATGAATAATATGGGACCAGAATAATACATGACATTACTCTTTACACTTCTGAAAAGAATATCAACAAAACTCAACTTCCAAGGAATAACTCACACGATATCCTTTACAAACCTTTAAAGAATGATCACTAGATTCTACCATCTCAAATATATCATCACAAACATTTCTTCAATCAAAATCCAAAACCACTAAACAAGACTTAACCTCATCAAAAAGATATAATGCAAATACCAATACTCTATTTCCTGCAACCTTTTCTTAGAGAAGTCTTCAATAAATATTTGATAACTTCTATAAATCTTTGTGTAACTTTCAATGAACATAGACACAATGTCAAAATAGGTTCTTGGATTCTTATCTAATCCTGTAGAACATAACTCACTAACCTTTGACCTCATTAAAGAAAACATCCATTGCCACTCAGATAGACATAACATGAAAACATATATGTTGACATCAATGACAAACTAAGTCATGAATGCAACACATAAGCACTCAATCATCTCTCCAATAGTTCTTACAATCTCCTCATATGCATACACCACTCTCTCTAAGACATTCATGCTAATAGACCATTGAATTTTTTTCTTCCTAGGAGGATGAACATCATTTTTTTCCCTTAGATCTTTATCAATATTCATCATTGGTCATACAACTTCAACATGAGAACTTTTATCGTATAGGATTGAGGCACATTGTCTTAAATGTACTCTCTTATAAGGGTCTCTTATTTGTATTTATGTGACCAAATCAACTTGGGAGGATATCTTGATTCTATGATTCTTGTCATGTATACTCTTTTGTATTTATTTTTCTCTCTTTTGGAGAGAATTGTTCTCCCACTACTCATTTTCTCTATTTTTGAGAGTTGTATTATTTTGTACATGGGTACCTAATCAAACTTTTTTATGGAACAATTCATTCTTAGATAGTTACATTCATCTTAGAATTTTAGTAGCTCCTTAAGTTAATTTTAAGGGGGGTTTTGACGTAACTAAGACAATATTTATTAATTTAATTAATTAAGTCCTTAACTAATTACTTTATTGTCATTTAAACTTTTATTTTTAATAATTACTCTACTAGATTGAGTTAAACATTTTTTTCTCTTTTATTAAAATAGGATAATGACAGCTTAAGTTATCTCATCTATTATGATTGTGACACTTAGCATTAGCTAATTTATTCATTTTTAAGGGCTTTTGATGCCTCTAGGATTTCATTTGTCCTTTTAATGGGATTTATTCATTCATTTCTAACTTATCTTTCTATGCAGTCAATACAAATCTCTCAAGTTGCTTGATATTTCTTTGGACAATGATGTGCTTACAAATTATTATTGTCTTGTAAGGTTAAATCATCAACTTCTGCATGCTATGTGGTTATTAGCGACGGGAGATTTATAAGGCCCAAAACTATACCAACAAATATCTCTAAATACTTAAAAATGAAAATTATATCTATACAAGCCAACTAATAACAAGAAGTAGGAAATTGATAGTAAGAGAATAATATATGAGAACACAATAAATGAAAATAAAATAAAATTATAAAACTAGAAATGATTGTCAATAAATACTAAATATATAGAACTATCATATTGTACACCAAACTTGAATATAAAGATATATTACTTTTCAATATTAAAATAAATATATTACTTTTCAATATTAAAATATATAAAATCATTCTATAATTTTAGAAACCTGATTTGAATAAAAATTAATATAAATATATTATTTTTATACCATCAGATATATATAACAATTAAAAATCTTACTTTATTTTCTAAATAGAAGAGAAAATCTCAAACATTAATGTTCAGATGCACTTCCATATTGTTAAGCTTAAGTTGTTTGGCTAATATATTGAATACTTTTATTTTATTTTACACTCATTTTAGCCAAATTGACTCCCATTGCTACTAGATCCAATAGCTACAAATCCAATTAAATAGCATAATGAACAGGCACTGCATATACTGGATCGTTGCTAAAAAATTACACAAGGCGTTATATGGTCTCAAGAAAGCTCCCAGATCTTCATATGAAAGACTTCATGATTACTTGGTACAGATTGGTTGTCAAAGAACAAATGATAACAGTAGTCTATATATCAAAGAAGGACCAAACAAGAAGATTGTGTTGGTAGAAATATTTTTTAATGACACATTGTTCGCGGGAAATGATGACTTGTGCAAGACATTTTTAGAAGAAATGAGTAAGGAATTTGAGATATCTATGTTTGGAGAGATAAAATTCTTTGTTGGATTACATATTCAGCAAAAGAAAGATGGTATCTAGCATTACTCAATCTAAATATATCAAGGAGATACTAAAGAAATTTGGAATGGAAGAATCAAGACTAGTTGGAACCCCTATGTCTACTAGACATAAGCTTTCCAAAAATGATGATTCCAAAGAGATAGATCATACCACATACAAATCAATGATTGAAAAATTGCAGTATCTAGTGCATACAAGGCCTGATATTGCATTAGCAGTTGGTATGGTAGCAAGATTCTCAGCAAATCCTAAAGAAAATTGCATGATGGAAATCAAGAGAATCATGAGATATCTGAAAGGTACTAAAGACTATAGCTTATGGTACAAAATAGAAGGCAATTTGGACTTAGAGGTATTCACTGACGCTGATTGGGTAGGAAGTCTTGATGATAGAAAAAGTACTGGTGGTGAAGCATTCTTCCTTGGTAAAAGACTAGTGTCTTGGACAAGCAAGAAATAGAATTGTATCACTCAGTCCATAGTAGAGGCAAAATATGTGGTAACAGTAGTTAATTTTTCTAACATTGTTTGGTTCAAATAACTAATGACAGGTATGAAGATAGAAATCAAGGATCTAGTAGTCATATACTATGATAACACTAGTGCAATCAATATATCAAATAATCTAGTGATCCATACCAAAACAAAAACATTGCTATAAAATATCACTTCTTAAGAGAATTGGTGCAAGAAAAAGAAGTTAGATTAGAAAATGTAAATACAAAAGAGTAAATTGTAGACATATTCACCAAGCCATTACCTAAGGATGCATTTCTATATCTAAGAGATAAGCTAGGGCTCATTACCCTATTTGAAGCTCACTAAATAAAGTTTAGTGATGCATCAACCAAAGGATATTGAAGATCAATCAGTCAGTGCAGTATTGACTAGGGCATATTGTAAATGAATTGGTACTTAAGATAATTGACTTTCATTGAGCATTATCTTTGGCATGAGATGTCAAAGAGGAAGAAATTTACTATCATATCTCATAGAAATTTTAGCTATATAAAAGGAGAAGTAAGAAATCATAATAAAGAGATGTCAAAGAGGGAGTTCTCATGAATAAGAATTAGAATGAAATGAAGAATATGTTCCTTTTATTATTCTTGCTTTAAAACAAAAAAATTCATTGTAATATGACATGTTCTGTTGTCATCAATGCCAAAGAGGGAGATTGTTGAAACAATTGATTAATTGTGTATTATCTTTGATATTACAAAAAATGTCATATCATTATCAATCAGTATATGCTAAGCTCGCTCAGGCAGCGAAGACAATTTTTTGTAGCTACTAAGCAATCCAAATTTTTCCTAGTTCAAAAGGCAATGTCTACCAAGTTCACTCAGGTGCCAAAGGAAAGTTTGTAGAAGATGAATGTTAACTGAGCTCACTTGGTTAATGAAGGAAAATTTGGATGGAACTAGTGTTAACTGAGCTCACTCAATTACCAAAGGATCTATGCAAGTATGCAGTGTTAACCGAGTTCACTGGGTTAACACAGGAAAATCATTTCTAAATTAGTATCTACCAAGAAAGGTCAGTTAACGAAGGATTTTCTTATTTTTACATATTGAGTTTAATTAATTTATCTAATGGTCCAAGCTAATTGAGGAGATGAATATTGGTTATTCTAAGCTATATTCTAAGCCGACTTGATAATATGAAAGATATAAGTAAAAGGTCAAGTTTAGGATTTGAATGCATGGAAGTGTGAGAAGTGTATGTGTGATTTGATATTGCTAAGAGAAAGAAAATTAGAAGGATAAGTAGAATATCCTTGTGGAGCTGAAAAAATATATTCAATCAAGAAGGATCAAGTATACAAGCCAAAATTGAGATCTGTAATCAGCAATTCAGTTGGATCCAAATTAGGTCATCTCAACCTCTCTAACCATTGTAGTAGTGATCTAAATCTCTTAACAGAGTTGGCTTAACAACCATTTTTAAATCCTCTAACATGGTGGCAATTCTATTGAATTGTTTAAAGATCTCTGACAAGGCCACTCCTAACAGGGTGATTAAATCCTCTAATAGGGTCACACCTAATAGTGTGTTTTGCAATCTTTAATAGGTTTGGCTCCTAATAGGGCTCACTTTAGAAGAGTGAAAATAGTAACTAGTTGCAATTGGTGGTTTTTCCCAAATTGGGTTTCCATGTTAAATCTTGGTGTCAAATTTGTTCATGCTATTTCTTTTATTTACTTGAAACTAAGTCAAAGTAATGATAATCACATAGAACAACTTAAGATTTACATGTTAAGTAATTACTGAGAATTCTTAGTGTTTACCAAGTTACAACATTTATTTATTTGCCAAGCATCAATAGAATTAAGTTTTGATAGAATTATTTTGTACTAACATCTAAGGGATCTAGGATTTATTTTTATAGTAACTAATTCAAACCCCCCCACCCCCCTCTTAGTTACTCCTCTCATATTTCTAACAATAAGGTGCATGGAACCTTATGAATGTTTGAAATCACATTGTTTGGGAGTAGTTAAGCCCTTAGAAACATTCAGGGTGTGGATTTTGTGAAAGGTCTAGGAGGGTGTAAAGGAGTGGAGGTGTTGTGTGGCAAGAGGGGTGGGTAAGTGCAAGAAGTTGGGTCTCACTTTTGGGCAAAAAGTGGAAGTGTTTTTCCTATTTTTGAAATTTTTTGTCAATTGATGTCAAAATTTGAGGCATTTAAAGATTGAATATAAAAAAACTTCAGCAATAAAAATTTTTGCGTTCGGAATCTAGTTTTTGAATATGTAATTTATTTGTATACCCATATGATGGATTTTTTTTTTGATATGGATCTTTAAAAACCACTTTTTCAAAATGCTTGTTTTAAGACCATACAACAGTCATGTATGGACACCATAATTTGACACAAATAAATGAAATTTCATAAATCCTTTTAAAGAGAGTTACCTAATACACCTAAGATTGATGACAATATTTTTTCTTAATTTTTTATTGAATAATTTTTGTATTATTAATTATTAATTGGCTATAAAGGTAAATTTTTAAACCTCTCATGTACGAACACCATAATTTGATCAAAATTTCACTTTTTTCAAAAAAAAAAAAAAATTTAAACCTCAAAAGAATTTTATGTAGATTGATGGCATATAAATTAATTTAAGAAAAATAATAAAATAAAAAAGATATTAAAATTTTAGTAAACTTCACTATTTTACATTTAGTTACCACCTTTCATTAAAAATAATGCAAAAATAGTAAATAAAATCATAGCACTATAAAATTTATATTTTTGGAATTAGGACAGTGAGAGCTCTAATGGGTTTTTGTTTCATAAAAAAATTTGATTGGGAAGACCCTCTAAAAATTATGGCAAGGCGTAAATTTGTTAGTTCAATTTCTTAGCCAAATCTTGAGAGGTCAAGGCATAGGCTTGGTCTCACCAAGCCTATCCCAAGCCAAAATCCAAGGTAGGAGAAAAAAATCCTACCCAATGTTGTAAGAAACGGGTACCCGTTATTTAAATTCAAAAAATGGGTACCCGTTTTGAAAAGGTCGAATCAGCATACAAAATCCCCCCCCCCCCCCCCCCCCCCAAAAAAAAAAAAAAATTTTAAATTTTTAGAAATGGATACCTATTTTTTAAAAGTAAAAAATGGGTACCCGTTTCTAAAAAATACAAATTTTTTATTTTTTCAAAAATTGGTACTTGTTTTTTGAAAATTAAAAATGGGTACCTAATTTTTTTTAAAATGGGTGCCCATTTTTTAAATTTTGGATTGAGCGCCTGAGCCTAAAATGAGTACCTATTTTAAAAACAGGTACCCATTTCTAAAAGAGTATGATCTCAATCTGCAGACTTCTGCAGAATTGAGACCCAACTCCTTGCTTCTACCCGAGTAGTTTTTTGTGTTGTGAAGATATAGGTAGAGACACTAGGAAGAATTAGATAAAGTTTTGTGGTCAGCATTGATTGCAGGGTATGGTCAGAATGGACATGGAACTGAAGCCCAAAATCTCTTCTCACAAATGTAATTGGAAGGGGTTAAATATGATAAGAAAAGAAACTCCACTCTTACAACATTAAAATGGACTATGAATCAAATATTCTTTTAGAAAGCACTCTCGTGACTATGTATGCAAAATGTGATGCTATGAAGAGTGCACAAAATCTTGTTTAATCAAATGCAAACTGCTAGAATCAAGCCACATCAGGCTAGGACCAGGCTAGGGAATGCTTATGAAAACATAAACCCAATCAATGAAACAACATGCAAACAAGCATGCATCAGGTTTTTCTTTTGTACAGTCATGATCTTCACCTTTCTGGATAATGTAGGCAAAGTAAGTGGAACCAAAAATGACTTTGTCAAAGTATACGAAGAATATCCAACCCAAGGTCATCAAAGTATCAATTAAAGCTACCACAAAATATATCAAAATGAGTAGTGAGGTTTTCCATCTAATGTTACCATCATTACTCTCATCATTTCATACACAAGAAACCTCTACACAAATGCCCAACTCAAGTTTACAATCACTTCCATAACTAGACCAATCTTGGTCTTCTCCTCTCCATAGATAGAAGCCAGTGAGTCAAATATTGTTACCCTATCAAGTAATGCAAATATGAACACAACAGAAAAAACAAACAAGAATGAAATCAATGTCTTTGAGAGCTTGTGATATATGGCATAGCTATGGTGCTAATTGGGGAATCCAACCACCTAAGTAGAAGCCTGAATTTGTACTGTGTGTGGGAAAAGAGGGCATGATAGACAAGAATTTTAGTAGAAATAGGAGATAGAAACAATAGTGTAATTGTCGTCAATACACACAAATTTTGCACCAAAATTGTTGCAAATGTCTCATACATCAATTTTGATGCATATTCTATCACATTTCTAAAATGATTGACTACTATTGGCTATACCTTGCACTTGTTCTTGGGGCAAGCACTAGTTATCCTATTATTAGCTTGATAAACAATGTGACTATTTTATTTTTATTTTTTAAAACTCTAGTTGTTGAAATTTTGATGTAACCTACCATTGATGGTATGAAAAAACTGTCGAATCATCTCTAGCTAGCACGATAGTTCGACGGGGTTTTCCATCAATGGTATAATAAACCTATCAAATCATCTCTGGCTGGCATCAATAGTTTGATGGAGCTTGCCATTGATGGTATAACAAACCCATTGAATTATCCTTGGCTAGCGTCGATAGTTAGACAGTTTGAATTAGTTGTCTAGCATCGTCATGTGACATAAATGGGGATGATTTTCGATGGAGTGACCCATCAATAAATTGACAGTCATGGAGTGCATCAAACTTTCAATGTAATTCTAGTGATGTTGGCTTTTGACATTTAAGTGTTGAAATGTCAACCACCAACGCGTCGAAAAATAGGTCTAAATTTACTAGTGATTCATATCAAGTGAGTCTTCATCCTACCCTTCTAGTTATCGTAATTCACTCCATAAGATTTCATAATTTCTTTCTTAAATGTAGCCATGGATCTCCTTAAGTTGTTAAACTTTCTCTTCAAGGACCTAAAGCTCTTATGCCAATTTTTAGAAAGTAAAGTCCACCAATACAACTGAGAGAGGGGGGTGGGGTGGATTAGTTATGTTCTTAATTTTTTTTTAATAAGTTTTATCAAATCCAAAATTTATAAACAATAGATTCAATAACTACAAGATAATTATCATGCATAGTGACACAAGATATGTTAACTAGTGAAACCCTTGATCAGAGGGAAAGCCCCAGTGGGAATGATGCTGACAAGATGATGAGCTAATATAATTATTCCTTACAAAAGGATGTGACACTATTAGGACTCAAATGAATACAATCAATACATATAGTCTTTATTAGGATACTTTGAATCCATTTTAGGAGATTCCAACACTGTTTGGAGTTGATAGGAAGTCAACTAGAAACCCACTACCCAAATTGCTTTTGAACTATCTTCACTTAAAAATTCTCAAGATAACATACCCAAGGGTGAACTTAATGATACAAAAGTTTAACTTGTCAATACAATTCCTTTGAAGTCCTCAACACATTATTGACATCAAACACTTCTCTAATCTCATCAAACTCACGTCCAAATCTTGCATGCATTTACAATTACATAATGAGACTCATAGTCACACTTAGGACCAAGGAAAATATATGACCTTTATACCAAGTCCTAAAAAAATTAACTTAATTGACCTTAAGGCTTCTCCAATGTATACTGAATAATATAGGACCAAAATAATACATGACATTAATCTTTACACTTTTGAAAAGAATATCAACATAAATCATCTTCTAGGGAGAAACCCATGCAATATCCTTTACAAGTCTTCATAGAATGATCACTAGATTCTACCATCTCAAATATAGCATCAAAAACATGTCTTCAATCAAAATTCAAGACCACCGAACAAGCTTTAACCTCATCAAAAAGATATAATGCAAATATCAATACTTTGTTTCCTACAACTTTTTCTCAAAAAAGTCTTCAATAAATCTTTGATAACTTCTACAAATCTTCATGTAATGTTCAATGAACATATACACAACATCAGAATAGGTTCCTAAATTCTAATATAATCCTGCAGAATATTACTCATTGACCTTTGACCTCGCTAAAGAAAACTTCCACTTCAACTTGAACAGACATAACATGAAAGCATATATGTTGACATCAATGAAAAACTAAGTCATGCATGCAACACATAATCACTCAATCATCTCTCCAATAGCTCTTACAATCTCCCCATATGCATACATCACTCTCTCTAAGGAATTCATGCTAATAGACCATTGGATTTATTTTTTCCTAGGACAATGAATATCATTTTTTTCCCTCAGATCTTTATCAATATTCATCATTGGTTGTACAACTTCAACATGAGAAGTTCTTTTATCTTATAGGACTAAGGCACATTGTCTTATATTTACTCTCTTATAAGGGGGCTCTTATTTGTATTTATGTGACCAAATCAACTTGGGAGGATATCTTGATTCTATGATTCTTGTCATGTATACTCTTTTATATTTATTTTTCTCTCTTTTGGAGAGGATTTCTCCCACTACTCATTTTCTCTATTTGTGAGAGTTGTATTTTTTTGTCCATGGGTACCTAATCAAACTTTTTTCTAGAACAATTCATTCTTAGATAGTTACATTCATCTTAGAATTTTAGTAGCTCCCTAAGTTAATTTTAAGGGAGGTTTTGGAGTAACTAAGACAATATATAATTTTTTAATTAATTAAGTCCTTAAATAATTAGTGTATTGTCATTTAAACTTAGGTTTTTAATAATTACTCTACTAGATTGAGTTAAACATAAATTTTCCCTTTTATTAAAATAGGATAATGATAGCTTAAGTTATCTCATCTATTATGATTGCAACACTTAGCATTAGCTAATTTATTCTTTTTTGTAAGGGCCTTTCCATGCATCTAGGATTTCATTTGTCCTTTTATAAGGATTTATTCATTCATTTGTAAATTGTCTTTTTGTGCAGTCAATACAAATTTCTCAAGTTGTGTTGAGTAAATTATCCTTGCTTGATATTTCTTTGGGACAATGATGTGCTTACAAATGATTCTTGTCTTGTAAGGTTAAATCATCAACTTTTGCACCCTATGTCCTAATTTATCAAGAAGGTATATAGGAACCCATTTGGCAAGGCTATTAATTTTCCTGGATTAGCTCTCCTACATCAACACCCTAGATGAACCAACATTATGAGGATGAATGAAAATTCAAAAATGGATTTTTCAAGCATGTAGATGGTCTATGTGGTTACGAGCAGTGGGAGATTTATAAGGCTCAAATCTATACCAACAAATATCTATAAATACTAAAAAATGAAAAGA
The DNA here is from genome assembly GCA_028749045.1 of Cupressus sempervirens. Classification (NCBI taxonomy): domain Eukaryota; kingdom Viridiplantae; phylum Streptophyta; class Pinopsida; order Cupressales; family Cupressaceae; genus Cupressus; species Cupressus sempervirens. Next base: position 123,869,172 of record CM053792.1, read on the forward strand.
AAAAAAAAGTATAGAAGCCAACTAATAATGACTAGTAGGAAATCGATAATAAGAGAATAATATATGAGAACATGTATGAATGAAAATGAAATAAAATTATAAAACTAGAAATGATTGTCAATGAATACTAAATATATAGATCTATCATATTATACACCAAACTTGAATATAAAGATATATTACTTTTCAATATTAAAATATATAAAATCATTCTATCATTTTACAAGCCCGATTTGAATGAAAATTAATATAAATCTATTATTTTTATACTATTGGAAATACATAACAATTAAAAATTACTTTATTTTCTAAATAGAAGAAAAATATCAAACATTAATGTTAAGATGCACTTCCATATTGTTAACCTTAAGTTGTTTGGCTAATATATTGAATGCGTTTATTTTATTTTACACTCATTGTAGCCAAGTTCGCTCCTGTTGCTACTAGATCCAACAACTACAAATCCAATTAAATAGCATAATGAGCAGGCACTGCATATACTGGATTGTTACTTAAAAAATCATAATTTGCAAACCAAGCCAATGGGTTGTACATGATGGTGCATATTCATCACTCAAAGATGCATTGTGTGTGTTGTGCAAGCATTTGCTTCACCATTTAATTGCATGTAAGGACATTATTACACATGAATATGTGTCTCACAATACATTCTGGAGTCTATATAACCATAAAATCATTGATCAATTAAAACAACACCAATAGAACATTAAGGGAAGACTGGATGAAAAATGAACCACCCTTTCTCTGCTTCTTCCTCCTTTTATTTATCTTGAGAAAGTGAATGTTGTAAATCGAGTGATATTTATTTAGTTCTCTTTTTATAAATTGAAATTGAATGTCATTTTGATCTAACAACTTCTAGTATTTACATCTGTGAGAAATAAATCACAACTTCAAAAAACTTCGCTAGGCACTAACTATTGCCGAGCACCAGTTTTCTTAGCACCTTAGGGAGCCGAGTGGCAGTTTGCTCGGCACGTGAAGGTGTCGAGTAACAGGCAGTAGGTACCGAGTTAGCTCGGCACACGAAGAAGCTGAGTAAGCTCGGCACATGAAGAAGCCGAGTAAGCTCGGCACACAAAGGGCAATGCTCATCAACAATGGATGCCAAGTGAGCTCGGCTCAAACTAGAAAAAAATATAACTTAGAGAAATTTCAACATGAATGTTTCCACCATTAAAACTAGAGAGCCAAAGCTTGAAGCTTCTAAAAAAACTTCTCAAATGTAATGAATAGGAGAAGAACAATGGATTCAAGTATGCCTGCTTGCTTTCTATTCAACTTTGATTAAAAAAATTACAAAATCTGGGAGCATTCGGCTTCAATCAAAAAAATCTAAAATAACCCTAAACTAGTAAAACTTCAAACTTCAATGAACTTTAAATTTGCAACTCTAATGGCTGCATACAATGGTGCCTGGAGCAATCACTTCTTCAATAGAACAAAACCAACAATAGCAAACTTACAAAGTGAACAAGGGAAACTCTTGCCAACTAGATCTGCTAATCTCTTTCCTTTTGCTTTGCTCTGCTCTGCAACTTCTATCTTCTCTGCTCTACTGAACTGACTCTCTAAATGAATGAATGTAGAAAACATTCATTTTGTCATATTCCATTTTCCCTCTCAACATTCAAATTTCAAAATCACCTACCAAAATAAATGTCTGCTGTCCATGGATGCCTGTGGAAAACAAACTGACAAGGTAGATGGGCGTGGGGCTCAAGGACAACCTACAGGCTCTCAACGTTCAATTTCTAACACTCCCCCTTTGTCCTGAGACCCACAAACAAGGATCACTGCTGATCCAAATCAACTACACCAAGACACTCTCTTAGGTGTACAAAACTTCCAATGCCTAATGGCTTTGTGAAAATATCTGCTAGCTGCTGCTCAAATTTACAAAATTCCATCTTGATATTTTCATTCTCCACCAACTCTCTAATGAAGTGATATCTGATCTCAATATGCTTTCTTCTACCATGGAAGACTGAATTCTTGGACAATGCAATTGATGAGATGTTGTCACAATTAATTATGGTTCCATTCTCTTGCCTTTCATTCAAATCTGCCAAGATCCTTCTTAACCAAATAGCTTGACATGCTGCTACATTTGCTGCTATGTATTCAGCCTCTATTGTAGATTGAGCAACAATAGGTTGCTTCTTGGATGCCCATGAAATTGCATCCGATCCCAAATGAAATACATATCTAGAAGTGCTCTTCCTATCATCTATACTTCCAACCCAATCACTATCAGTATATCCTATCAACTTAAATTCATTTGCTACAGTATACAAAATTCCAAATCCCTTCGTACCTTTCACATACCTTAGGATCCTCTTTCCCGCTTGCCAATGGGAATCCTTTGGTGTTTCCATAAATCTCAAAATCAAACTTATTGCATGCATTAGGTTTGGCCAAGTTGTAGTCAAATACATTAAACTTCCAACCATACTCTTGTATAGTGTTGGATCCACTCTCTTGTTAGAGTCTTCCTTGCTCAACTTTAGACCTACTGTTGTTGGTGTGGGGGATGCCTTACTGTTCTGCATTTTAAATCTCTCCAAGATCTGCCTTACATATTTTTCTTGAGAGATGAAGATGCCATCGTGCATTTGTTTTACTTCTATGCCTAGAAAGTACTTCAAGAGACCTAAGTCTATCATTTCAAATTCATTTTTCATGGCCTCTTTGAACTCACCAATTAGAGCCTTGTCATCACTAGTAAAAATCAAATCATCTACATACAAAACAACAATCAACACATTTCTATTTTATGCCTTGATGTAGAGAGTAGGCTTACCAATACTTTTGCTAAAGCCATTGCTCATCAAATATGAGTCAATCCTACTATACCATGCCCTTGGAGCTTGCTTGAGCCCATGAAGAGCTCTCTTCAATATATATACTTTATTCTCTTCACCTGCAACTTCATAACCAGGTGGTTGCTCCACATTTACTCCTTCCTTCAATACACCATTTAGGAAGGCAGACTACACATTCATTTTGTATACCTTCCATTTGTGTTGAGTTGCAATTGCTATGACAGCACGCACGGTTTCCATTCTTGCAACCGGGGCATATGTCTCATCATAATCTCTATCATACTGTTGTTTGTAGCCCTTGACTACCAGACTTGCCTTATGCCTATCAATCTTGCCTTCAGCATTGCATTTAGTCTTGTAGACCCATTTCACTCCAATCACTTACTTCTTGGGAGGCAAATCAGTTAGCTCCCATGTCTCATTCCTTTCTATCGCATCTATCTCCTCATCCATGGCCTTACACCATTTCTTCTCCTTAACAACTTCTTCAAAATATATTGGATCACTATAAGAAAATAATAAAAAATTAGCACTCTCATCATAATCTTCATACCTTTCATCTTGGTATATCTCCCTAAGACTCTTGGTCTTTCTTAGTACAAGGGAGGAGAGTCTGGGATTAGAATCTTCACTTCTTTTACTTTGCCGACCAGCTCAGTCTTCACTGTTACTCAACTCTAACACTCAGTCATGCCTAGAGGAGCTCAGCAATGACTGAGGCTGCTTGCCTTTTCTTCTATCTGCTCCTTCTTCTTGTTGTTCATCAGCATCCTCTTCACTCATAATTGGCACTTTACTTGAGGTGCTTGGTGACTCATCAATTTGTCCATACCATGACTAGTTTTAAAGAAATTCCACATCTCTTGAGAGAATCATCTTGTTGTTCAATCAGTCATACAATCTATATGCCTTTGATTTTGAGCTATACTACGTGAAGATGCACTTCACACCTTTGTCATCCAATTTTTGCATTTTATCTTTAGGCACATGTGCATATGCAACACATCCAAACACCCTTAGGTGTTCAACTATCCATCTTCCTCATGACCATGCTTCCATTGGAATTCCATCACGAACTACCTTTGTAGGACACCTATTAATTAGGTAAACTGTTGTTGCCACAGCCTCTCCCCAAAATTTAGTTGGGAGACCTTTCTCTTTCATCATGCTCCTTGCCATTTCAACAATGGTCATGTTCTTTCTTTTAGCCACTCCATTCTACTGTGGTGTATAGCTGGCTGTGAGCTCTTTCTTCATACCATGTTTCTTGCAAAAATTTACAAAAGAATTGGAGGTATACTCCCCTCCTCTATCTGATCTTAGGACCTTGATATAGTCTCCACATTCTCTTTCAGCCTGGGCTTTAAATTCTACAAATTTATCAAATGCTTCAAATTTATTCTTTAAGAAATACACCCATGTCCTACGACTGAAATCATCAATAAATGTTATAAAATAAGTACTCCCCCCAATGGAAGTAACCTGTATAAGACCGACTAGGTCAGTATGCACTAACTCTAATGGATATCTAGCCCTCCTAGAATTTTCAGAATTAAAGGGAAGCCTATGTTTCTTACCCAAAATACAAGCCTCACACTTGTCACATGAATTTCCTATACGTGGAAAACCTTCTACCATTCTTTTATTTGAAAACAAATTTAAACCGACATAGCCTAGATGACCATACTTGAGGTGCCATAGCCGTGAGGGGTCTTCAATCACACTCCTTAGAGCTAATTGTGTGAGAGGTGCAACACCAACTTGAGATTAGAAACATGTCTCTATCCTCAAGGGAAACATTCTGTTCTTTATCATTTGAACTGCTGCAAGTAAGTTCTTGCTCCCATCCTTTTCATGAATGACACGTGTCATTCTCCATCAGCACTTTGTATCCATTTTGAATGAAGTGACCAATGCTCATCAAATTTTGCTTCATACCAGGGGAAAAATATAAATTTTGTATTTCCTTCTTCTCACCTTTCTTGGTGCAAACCATAATAGATCCTTTGCCCACAACTGGTAGGGTTCCATTGTTACCCATTTTAATCTCATATTTGTTACTCTTGTCAATGAATGAAAACACGGTTTCATTACCGCTCATGTGGTTGCTACATCCACTGTCGAGGTACCAAACCTCAGGGCTTCCTTCTTCACCAACATTACACATGATGAAAGCAATGGCATTGTTTCCACTTCCCATGTTCACATCAGCCACATTTGCTTGTCCTGACTGATCATTTTGCTTCGTCCAGCATTGACTTGCATAATGCCCATATTTATGACAGTAGTAGCATTCTACATTACTCCTATTTGAGTTGTAGTTTTTCTTACCTCCTCTTGAAGTATTTAGTGAGATACTTGCTCCATCTGCTCTTCCTAAGCTTTCTGCTACATCATTTCTTTGTCCTCCATTACCTCGCCTCTGCCTCTAGAGTTTCTGCCTAATCCATTTCTTCCTCTCCCCCTTCCTCTTGGATTTGACTAAGCCTTGAATGCTTGCTCTTGGGAAGAAGAAAATGCAAATCTGTTGATCCTATGCTCATGGGTTTGAAGAGTACCCATCAACTCATCCATTGTCAAAACAATGAGGTCTTTTGCCTCTTCTATGGTCATGACCAAATTGTCATATTTATGAGGTAAAATCCTCAATATCTTTTCCACTATCCTCTACTCTTGATACTCTTCTCCATTTGATTTCAGTTGATTAATCACATTGGAGGTCCCTGAACTGAAATCTACAACTGATTCATTTTCCTTCATCTGAAGGTTCTCAAACTCCCTCCTTATATTTTGTAGCTTTATAGTATGGACTTTATCAATCCCCTTGAAGTTCGTCTCAAGGATATCCCATGCTTCCTTTGCATAATTTGTTGTTGCAATCTTTGGGAATATTGTCTCTGTCATTGTTGCTTCAATCAAACTTAATGCCTTTGCATCTTTCCTCCTTGACTCTTTCAAATGAGTCTTTTGTGCATTTGTGAGGGCAGCATACTAAGTTGGGTCTGTCACATCATTGAACCCCTTTATAACAAACTCCCATAAATCATTTGCAACCATTATGGTTTTCATCTTCTTTGCCCATGTATCATAATTTTGTCCATTGAATGGTGGTGGTTGCTGTGATATCTTTTTGTATCTACTGCCATGTCAAATATCTCAAGAAAATAAATGCCCTAACTCACTGTGGATGTGGGGCCTCAAAGCTCTGATACCATGTGAGAAATAAATCACAACTTTAAAAAACTTCGCTTGGCACTAACTATTACCGAGTGCCAATTTTCTCGGCACCTTAAGGAGTCGAGTGGCAGTTTGCTCGGCACATGAAGGTGTCAAGTGACAGGTAGTAGGTGCCGAGTTAGCTCGACACACAAAGGGCAATGCTCGGCAACAATGGATGCCGAGTGAGCTCGGTTCAAACTAGAAAAAATTATAACTTAGAGAAAGTTCAACATGAATGTTTCCACCATTAAAACTAGAGAGCCAAAGCTTGAAGCTTCTAAACAAACTTCTCAAATGCAATGAATAGGAGAAGAACAAGGGATTCAAGTATGCCTACTTGCTTTCTACTCAACTTTGATTAAAAATATTACAAAATCTGGGAGCATTCGGCTTCAACCAGAAAACCCTAAAATAACCCTAAACTGGTAAAACTTCAAACTTCAATGAACTTTAAACTTGCAGCTCTAATGACTACATACAATGGTCCTGGAGCAATCATTGCTTCAACGGGACAAAACCAACAATAGCAAACTTACAGAGTGAACAAAGGAAACACTTGCCAACTAAATCTGCTGATCTCTTTCCTTTTGCTTTGCTCTGCTCTGCAACTTCTATCTTCTCTGCTCTGCTGAACTGACTCTCTGAATGAATGAATGTAGAAAAAATTCATTTTGTCATATTCCATTTTCCCTCTCAACATTCAAATTTCAAAATCACCTACCAAAATAAATGCCTGCTGTCCATGGATGCCTACGGGAAACAAACTGACAGGGTAGATGGGCGTGGGGCTCGAGGACAACCTGCAGGCTCTCAATGTTCAATTTCCAACAACATCAACTGACATTTGAGGCTGAATTCCTAATACATATTAGTTCTGGAATATATTTTAAAAGTTCAAGCCGGTGGCTAACAATTCAATAGGATGGCTTAAACATCACACATTAAAATCTGATTTCTAAATTACAAATATTAAATAGTTAAAATTATTTATTTTTTCAAGATTAATTTCTTCCTTAATATGATCAAATATTTAAAGGTGGCCTAATTCAACTTGAATGGTTTTTCTGATCTCTTGTTTGTTGCTGTTCTTCCTTATATTCAAAGGTCACTTTTTCTAGTTGGGAGTGTTTTTTCATTTATTACTTCGGGTTGGCTACTTAATGTGTAGTCCTTAATGTGTTGTCCTTTTATGTCTTTGGGTGTTTCTTTTAATTTTAATAAGGAAAAAAATAAGCTCCAAAATTAAGTCAACTTCCTATTTAATACCTTTAGTCTAAAAATTTTAAAATCTTAATATATGATTTTAAAACCGTCCTTAATTTATCAATTGTTTGAAAAAGAAGAAAGGTCTTTCCAAACATATTGTCAATCCTATGTTTAGATCAAGGGTGTAAGGGTGTAAGATTTGGGGAGAGATTTGTAGGTCCAGGCATTATATTGTTTAGTCCTTTTATGTCTGTGTATGTTTTTGAACTTTACTGCAGCTGTACTGTAATCAGACTAAGTGTACGTTCAGGTCAAGGGCGTGAGAATTGTTAGGTTTAGGTATGGTATCGTTTACTTCTTTAATGTTTCTGTCTGTTTCTATAACTTTTTAGCACCTCTACTGTAGCCAGGTACATAGAGTGTCTTTTGTCCCACTTTACTCATGAATCTTATCATTCTCATTTAAATCTATTAAATAAATGCACATGTTGATTTAACCTGCTAGCTCAATTGTCTAAGTGTTGAATGTAAATGATACTAGTTCCGTCTATGCATTGTTGACTACATTGCACCAACTTATTGCTTGTTTACGGCTAAGATATTCTTACAGATAATTCAAAGAACTAAAATGGTATGGAATGGTGGCTAGCCGTACATCTGATGTGCTGAGACTTGCAATGCATGCAATGGTCAATTCCACACCTTGTTTTCTGACCCTTCTTTTCGCCAAACTGTCAACTTTTTTTTCTATTCATATCATATTTGTTACTAGAGGAGCAGCTTTATCTGTTCCAATCAAAATAAGATATGATTAGGAGACGACATTTGCATACAATTCAAATAACATAATCATCAACTAATCATGGCCTTGTCATTTGGGATTTTCTCAGCAATCCTGAAGCATTTATTTCAAAAACTAAATGATTAGCCTTATCATCATGAAAGATGTGCCATGAGGTGTTTTATTTCAGAGGAATACAGCATTGTATTTGAATAACTATCTTGAGAATATGGACAAAACTCTGGGTTTGATTAATAAATTGTTAGCCACATGGCACCCACTACAGATATATGCTAATTACAGAATAGATTTCCTCATTTTTCTTTTGCCATTTGGGAGTATATCCCCCAAGAGCATATTTACTTTTGATGCCATAATCAGCAGTACACCATGACTAGATTTTTTGCATTATAAATGGACCTAATTAATGGATGTTGTAGTGTTGTATTAAATAACAAGAATCTTACCTGAGGATAACTAAATCTACGGGTGGCACAACAGTTCTAATAAAAAAGAGGAGGGAAGCTTCTATACATCATCACTGCAAAAATAAGCACATGATCAACCACACTTAAAACAATAATGCCTCTCCCAGATAATTACTGCCGATCATATTTCAGACCCATATATCTTTAAAATGAGCACATGGTCAAGAAAACCTAGCCAGTTATACCTCTTTCAGATTAATTACTTATGATTGTTTTTTAAGCCCACGGGTAAGTTTGCAATATACAGTATTGCAATAAGTTTGCCATGTTCTTGTCAGATGTCATATAGATGGTACATTAATTACTGTTCCTCTAAATATTGCTGCTTTTCATCTTCCTACCTACAAGTTCGCTCTTAATGAGCTAACGGAAGAACGTGGAAGTTTCCTCAAGATATTTCATAACCACCAGCCTTTGATGTATACTATGACAAGGATTGTGTTTCTGTTTGTCATACCGTTGAACCTAAGTTCTTGTGATTTCATACCATTGCAAGAATTTTCCTCCTACTGTATTTCTGAGCTCAAACCCTTCATATTGCAACGATGATAAGTGGTGGGGAATTGTACACGGTCATCAGTGCAGTTGTTCCACTGTACGTGACAATGTTTTTAGCTTATGGTTCAGTAAAATGGTGGAAGATTTTCACTCCAGACCAATGTGCGGGGATTAATAAGTTTGTTGCCATTTTTGCTGTTCCTCTTCTATCATTTGAATTCATATCTAGAATCAATCCTTACAAAATGAATTTTGTTTTCATGGCTGCTGATGTTGTATCTAAGCTGATTGTGCTTCTCCCACTGGCGTTGTGGGCAAAGTTATCTGAGATAGGCAACTTGGACTGGGTGATTACTGTCTTCTCCTTGTCAACACTGCCGAATACTTTGGTGATGGGGATTCCACTTTTGAAAGCCATGTATGGAGATTCAACAGAAACTTTGATGGTACAGGTGGTCGTTATGCAGTGCATTCTCTGGTATACTCTACTGCTGTTTTTATTTGAATACAGAAGTGTTAAGGTGACCCTTGTAGAACATTTCCACTATAATACTGCCATACATAACTCCACAGTAGATGATAAGGACCTAAAACTACAAACAAATGGTGGAGATTGTGAAGAATTGCGTGAAATTGAAAGAAAACCATCTTTAACGTCCATTTCACAGGGGGGTTTGTCCACTCCATCATCTGAGAGGTTTTATGAACATAGATATAAAAATACACTGCCAGAAAGCTCCACTGCTAAGGCAGATTGTTTGGATGTTATGTGTAACTCTATGCATTCCATGAGAAACTTGCAGAGTATAGATTCCATTCCTCCTTTAGGAGAACCAGTTTCAACTGTGCGGACTAATAAAGTTGAAAGTTTTAGGGATCAGTGCAATGGCAAAAGTGGCAGCCATGAATCTACAATCAATTTTGGCAGTGATAATAGCTGTTCTAATAGATATTCGGGATTGCTTCAAGAAGACGCCTTGCAGGTGGCCAAGATTGTGTCCCAGTCTGCAACCAATTATTCTCCTCGTGTGGAAGATGATGCAAAGGAGCTTCACATGTTTATTTGGAGCTCTGGATCTTCATTCTCTGAAGGCAAGTGCACATTAACTTACACATAGGCTAAGTGTTAAATAATTAAAATAATTAAATTGACTCACTTTTTTCAAACTTAATTTTTAATTTTTTTCCTTAATATGTACTGTTTAAGTGTGGCCCATAAACCTAAATAAGTCATATTTGAATGTATGAACACTAGAGAAAACATAAAATATAGTTTTTACCTGTTTAGATTGATAGGTTCCTCGTGATGAAATGGATATAAGATTATTTTGTTGTGCATTGATATTTGACTTGCAATTACAGCTTGCGTGTCTGAACAACAGCAATATATGGATGAGCTTGAGTTTCATGGAGGAACTTTCAGGCCACGAAATAAGTTGTCTGGTTTCCAAGGAGATGAGATAGCAGGTCATGTGGAACAAGACCACAGGCTTTCTGACTCAATCTCAACATCTATCCCAAGTCTTACCATAACATCACAATTAAATCAGCAGGATGAACACAAGGCAAAAGTTATACCATCTAAGCCTCCAAATGCGGGTTTTATAGTGAAGCTAATTCTCCACGTGGTGTGTTCTAAGCTGGCTTACAATCCAAACTCCTATGCAAGCCTACTTGGGATTCTATGGGCACTTATTTCAGCAAGGTTGCTTGTTATTTAACTTTTTTAGCTATTCGTCCAAGCTTTGTTTTCCTTGGGATAGATTGTAAATTAAAAAATCTTTTTAAATTGCAGGTGGAGTCTTGAAATGCCTCAGATAGTCAAGGGTTCTATAACAATCTTGTCTGACACTGGCTTGGGATTAGCCATGTTTAGTCTTGGTAAACTCTTCAAAAAACCCTTTCTTCAACAGGGAGCCAAAAGGAACTGAAGAACTCTGCTAGGAGCTATTAATTTTGTACAGTTTTTTATATTCCCGAGTATTTTGATTTGCAGGTTTATTCATGGCATTGCAACCAAGGATTATTGCATGTGGAACTTATCTGACAATTATTGGCATGGTTCTACGGTTTTTAGCTGGACCAGCAGCCATGGCTGTGGCTTCTCTTGCAGTTGGTCTTCGAGGAACTATCTTACATGTAGCTATCATACAGGTTAGAATGAAATGACTTTTGTCATTTAGACGGTTTAAACATTACATGTTAAGACTTGATTTCTAGACTAAAAGTGTTAGATAGTCAAAGTTAACTTATTTTTCCAAACTTAATTTCTTTCATAGTATATGATATTTAGGAATAGCCCAAACAAGCCGATAGAACAGAATGTATTTCAGTGCAATAGATTCTTTTTATTCTTGATAAAAAGTACCATGATTGATAGGTTGAAAAATAATTGTCTTTTTAAGTCTACTTTTAAATTGAGTTGTATTCAGTTGTAACATAACAATTGAATCTTTTTCCAGGGTGCATTGCCGCAAGGAATTGTGCCATTTGTATTTGCACGGCAGTACAATGTGCATCCAGATATACTTAGTACAGGGTAAGAATGAATTCTTCATTTCATGATACCTGTACAATATAAATGTTTTTACCTGGCCCCATATATAGGTACCAGAATTCATCTGCTTGGATCTTCTGATAAAAAAAAAACATCCTGACAATAAGATTTTATTGCTCATTTATTTACCATTGCAAAATGGATGGAACACATTTACTATCTTGTTTTTGTGTTTGATGCATGCAGGGTAATATTTGGCATGCTGGTCTCTTTACCAATTACGTTGATATATTATGTTCTTATTGAGTTGTAGACATGCAACCCATCAGCTTGACTTCTCATGAGCTCAGAAAGTTGCTCTTCAGTGAAGTGGAATATGTTTCCTGGTGCTGTGAAGATAACGGAATCGTGAATCGTCTATAAAAATAAGTGTACATAGAGGCCACGAATATTTCTTTCCACTTGAAGGCTTCTTTGGTTCTAAAACAGCTGTATAGTTTGGGAGGGCCGTATCATGTTAAAGAATCTCCATCCTAGAAAATCGGATTTTCATCCACTGAAGAAATCGATATTACAATAGAGTATTTGGTAACACTTTGTAAAATTAAACAAGATGTAGTATTAATGATTGAAATATATGTGAAGTAAGGATATTTATCGTTATGGTGTTTAATTTAATTTGTTTGATATAAAATTGAGTATAGCTTTTAATCTAATAATTAAGGTCTTTATATTGTATCTTAATCAAGATCAATTGACACATATAGGTCTCCTCCCAATTTAAACCAAAGCATGACATGACTCTATCTAGGTACCAGATCACAAAACATAGAGTTGTCCACTTTATTAGAATTTTGAATCCCTTGCTCCAAAATTCAGTCATGATATAATCATCTTGCATTGTTTTGATGGCATGTCTATGAAACTACATATTAGCCTCAAGTAAGATATTGACTTTCTACCAAATGAAGGTTTTCACTTCTCACCTCAAAAGCTAGCCCCACTCTACTTATTAACCCAACCTATTTTCAAATATCGATTATAAATTATGTGCATTAATCTTCAAAGTTACATTAGCATTATATATCATTGTAGAGAAAGAAATCCATAAGATAGAATTTATTCTAAGAGTAGACCATGGAATGTAACCTGATCCATTGGAATATAATTTGTGATAAAGTTTTGGTAGAAGTATATAAATAGCAACTAAACACTTTGTGTTTTCCAACAATTTATTTCTCAATTTATTTGATTTAGGCATGAACATGTATTAGTTATTTAATTATTTTCACTTGGCCTAGATTATACCACAACAAGAAACAATTAGTTTTGAGTATTTCAAGAAGTTACTTTTTCACAAAAAATGCTTGAACCTATTACAAAATCCGAAGGAATCTATTAGCACACAAGGTAAGAAATGCACTAAGCCTACTTGTTATAACTATAGAAAGCTTGGGCATACATCAAATGTTTGTAGGAGTAGATCAATTAATGTTCCAAGAGGCACACCATTCAATGAACATTACTATAATTGCAACAAGTTTGACATCAATCCCATGAATGTAGATCGAGGTCTAGCAAAAGATAATTTGGTGGAAGTTTTATAGGTTACTACTACACATGCAATCACTATGGACACCAAGATGAACATGGAAAATTAAGAGTTTCATTGACAAGGATATTAAACAAATTGATAAGAATACTGAGAAGAGAAGGAAACATTCCTGCTATGAGTATTGTGTGTGGAAATTTTGGACATGTGACATTGAATTGCAAATTGAGGAATCTAAGAGGTAATTCCAGACCCTGGAGAACAACAAGCATGGTGTGTTACATCTATCACAATTTGGTACATCTTGCACAAAATCGTAGATACTAATATCCTAGCAATGAGGATAAGAAGGAAAAAATAGTTATAAATCATAAACAAGTAAGTAGTGATATGGAGAAAGTTTGGGTTAAGAGAGGAAATAAATGCACCAATAACCCTCCATCCTCTAGTTTAGAGGATTCATCATCTAACTAAGAAAGTAGGTTTTCCTTAGGCACTTAAAAGTTAATTGACATATCTACATGTGCCTTATATAGATGAGTTATAGTATCTATCAATGTGATTGGATGCATTGGTAATAATGTTCATAAATTTCATGTAGTTGATTGAATCTAGTCACCACTGCTTTATCATTTGAAGTTTTGCACCTATCAATTAATAAGAACAACTATTGGTATGAAGAATGTAACCAATAAAGAGTTTTGTTATCAGAATAAAGGAATTTATTGGTAAATATGTCATATCATAAAAGAGCATTTATTGCAAAACTAGCCACGAAATATTTTCAGCAAATAAATACTAGATTAACCTATTCACTCTTACCTTACACTTTTTGAGAGAAATTATTTGAGCTAATTCTAAGCACTTATTACTAACTATTGTGTGAATTCATGGTTGAGGAAAATTTGTGAAAGATTGAATTCAACATATTGTTAACCCTAATAAAAGCAGTGTAAACAAAGTAGTGAAAAGTCTTGAAGAAAACTTGAATTTAGAGAAAGGAAAGAGTTTCAGAATCAATGGTAGAAAATATTGACACTCCCATCCTAATTGACATTACAGCAGAAGACAGTTGAAATGGACAAAGCAGGAGCCATTTCATCAATTCCTCCTTGAGTTATGTTAACAAGGATATAAGAATATTTATTCACTACAAATTGAGTAAATTAGGTGATGTTGACATCAAGGAACTATATAAAAATTTGTGCATTAATGAGAAGTTGAAGGATGACTTCAAACATTTGGAAACCAAGGGTTTAATCTACTTGATTCATTTTCCCAAGGCATTCAATGAAGAATGGATAAGATATGCTTTAATACGTGTACATGATTAATTTGTTTTGCTAGAAGGAGAGGGAATTGTTACGATGATTTGATATATATGGTTACTAGATTATCAATATATGGTGAAGAGTACACCCTAAGACTTATTTCAAGAGAAAAAGTTGAAGAATTAACCAAGTCTAGACAAGGTAACTAAGCCATGACAATCAATGATATCTTGGACCTAGAAGTAAGATTTGCAGCCATGATTATTAGATACAAAGTCTACCAATCTAGTCAAGTAAATAGCATATCTGGAGGTTCCATTAATACATCTTATAAAATTTCAAAGTTGGAAAAGAGATATGACTTAGCTAACATGACAAGGTCAGAATTCATGTTGAATCTAAGGCGAGTCAAACCTAATAGGAATCAAGAGATGAAATATGGATCAATGTTGGTACATGTACATATTATTTTATGTTTAGAATTTCTTTCTTGGTATAGGTTAAGTAGTTTAGAAAATTTATAAACCATCATATATCAAGTAAATGATTATATTGAACAATGAGGAGATGATTCCAACACAATCATGTGGAGTTACTATTATCTCTAGAAGTTGTGACTTTGACTGGATTCTAAAATTCAATCAACTTTGAGTAACATGGAAACAATCCTAGGTAGTGGGTGTATCGAGAGTAGGAGGGAATCTCCAGGTTCTAAGCTAGTTCCTCATGATGTTTCACCTATTTGCTTCTTCAGGCATAAAAATAAAAATAAACTTGAGAGGGAAAGGGTTAGAAGGATCACAATGAAAGTAAATAATGAAAGGTAAACTAAGGTCATACACCAAATATTAAGATGAGAATATTACTAGCTTGACATGATGAAACACTTCTAAACAATTAAGATGAGCACAATATTGATCTCATGAAAACTCATACATAGTATTTCACAAGAAGGAAGCACTTCAGACAAGATGTTAAGGAAATGTTAACATTCACAGCTAATTGCTTGAGATAAAGTATAATTTCATGACTTATAACCTGTATGAACACTCCAAAACTTCACTTGCAAATAACACAGAGACGCAAACTCAAGGATTCAGAACAAATCACAAAAGCTATATCAGATCAGTAATTTAAGTAGCAAAGACACAAGAAGAGCTTCTAAATTGTTTCTTTATTTAGGCTTCAAAGGTAGTCTCCACAACATTCCTCAAGATTGACAATAAAGTAATATACAAAAAAATCTATGAAGGATTCTTCAAAAATCACAACAATATTGTTCTTTGCATAAAGACTCTAAAAGTTCTTGCCCCCCTCTCCACATCTTGTGTAGTGCCTACCCCTAAGTCACATTTCAGTCATCCTTGCCAAACTCTTTTAGGCCAATTTTATGTTTGATGATTAGTATTATTATTTTAGAGATTATCAGATGTTGTTTTACACTCAGTTTATTATATGATGAGATTACTTGGTACTCTATATTTCATGCATGTATGATGATTATTTAGTGTTTTCAGTTATCAATGATGATTAGTTAGATGGTTTATTATCACATGTGCTTTCTTATGGATACTTACCCCATACTACATGTGTATGGTGTGCGTGTTTGTTTTCTTTATGTATGATGTTTCTGATATGGTTAAGGAAGGGAGTTGTAGTCACCTGCTAGTCGGGATCTACACGATGCACCACTTCCTGCCATTGTCTGTTTAGCTTAGAATATTGTGTTTGTACATGCGTGGATTTTATGGAGGTTGCAGGTACCGGGTATCGACTTCCCTGAATTGCCAGGATGAGCGTACCCTATCGCATTATCTCAATGGTAAGAGAGGGGAGATAAACTCTTAAGTCCAAATCCTAAACCCTTTAGCCAATTGTCCTAATTGATAATTAGGACAAGTATCTGAGTTAAGTACCCTCCGAATGCATCAAATGATGTTATTTCGCGATTATAACCCTTTTGTTTGATTTAGTATGTGTTCTTCTATGATGGGTTTTCATATGTTGCTTTATGAGTCCTTGATGTATTTTTCTATTTAATTAAGTCCAATTAAAAAGATTAATTAATGATTTAATTTAATAGAAGATTATTATGATATTTTAATATTTGATTATATTTAATTAATTGAGAAATTAATTAAATAAAAAGAATTAAATTTGGAGATAAAAGTTTAAGGATAATTTAGAACATTATAATATTTATTTAATTTAATAATAATATATTTAGAGTTCATTTTTAAATAAATGCTAAATATTATTGTTATTTAAGTTAATTAAATATTTTATCAATTAAGTTTCTAAGATAATTTTTTTAAAAAAGTGAAAATATATTAATTATTAAAAGTTGTAAGATTGCATGATGCAAGCATGTGTTGAAAATAAAGAAATAAATTAAAAGATAAAATAAGAGGAAATAATAATGTTATTTTAATTTCATAAAGTGCGCATGGGTTTAAAAGTAATAAAGATTAAAAATAGAAGTCAAGTGGAAAAAATTAAATAAAGTTATTTAATGATTCATTTAATATGCATTAAAAAGATAAAAGCAAAGATTAATAAAAGTTAATTGGAGAGTTAACTCAGTTGAGTAAAGAGTCTTCTCGGGTGAACGCACAATTAAGTGCCCCGATTTGAGGAGAAAACTCTTTATCACAACTTGGGGGTTCATTTTTTAGGGGATAGAAAATTTGGACAGGAATTTGGACAGGGAATTTTGGGGAGACAGAGAATTTTGGAGAGACAACTTTTAGAAGCGAATTTCAGAGGAGCGAATTCTCGGGGTTTTCATATTAGCATCAGAATCAGGTAGGGTCTTATGCTTTGATCACTGGTTAAATTATGCAATTTGAGATTCCTGTTTTCTTTGTGAGTGTTTTAAAAAATCAAGTCTCTAGGTTCCATTGCATGAATCTCTTGTTCTTTGGTTCTGTATCTACGATAGGGTATTGTTAAATTATGCTTAGAAGAAAAATAAATTTAATTAGGAACCCTCATCTTCTAGCTTAAAGAAGACACGATTAGATTGGGAAGGGTTCGAATTTTTATAAATTTAAAAAAAAAAAAAAACGAAATTGAAAATTGAAAATTTGGATAGTTGGCAATAGTTTCTCTATCAGAGTAATGTGGAGATCAAATTTTTTTATTTATTTTTTAAATATATATATATATATATATATATATATATATATATATATATATATATATATATATAGTTTAATAAATTATAAATTCTTATTAATTACATAAATAAATAAACTTTTAAAAAATAATAATAAATAAATTTATTATTAATGGGAGGGGGCGAGAATACCCACACCCCCCCCCGTACTGTTCCGGCAGCTCTGTCGTCCCTGTCGCAGAGTACTATGGCAGCGGCAGTACAGAGTACTGCCAGCGGCCACAGTCCTCTGTAGCAGGCCACAGGCGGCCTTTTGGATTAAGCCGGCGGGCTTATAAAAAAAAATACGCATTTTTTTTTTATAATTCAATTTTTTTTAAGGTTATTCATAAAAAGGTTTTATGAATATTTAAAATTTTTATTAATAAATTTTAATATGTTTTTATTTAATAATGTTTTAATAATAATCTTTATTAATATTTAATAATTAAATATTAATGCATTTAATATAGTTTTTTTGTAAGTATTAATTTATTAATAATTTTTGGGTAAATATTAATAAATTAGTAATTAATGAAGATATTAAAATAAGTAATTAGAACAGTAATTATTGATTAATTTAATTAAAATTAGTTTAATTAAATTTAATTAATAATGAAAATTGTAATAGAACTGTAGATTTAAATAGGATTGATTTTTAGTTAAATTGAAATTTCTTATTTAAAATAATAGGTCATTATTTCAATAATTAAATAAATAATACCTTCTAATCATATTGATTAATTGACTTAGAATCAAAAGTAAAGTAATTGTACAATTTTGTTCGAATATCTATATGGATTATATTTATATGATAATTATGAGACGAATGGGTTAACGTATAGGTTAAATTGTGAACTTATTTCCGTGAAAACATACATTAAACTAGAAACAAAAATATTACACTTAACCTGATTACATATGTTCAAATCAATCTAGCAGTGAGAATATGAACTATATTGTTTTGTTATACTGTCTATATTTTTTTTTGGGGTTGTTCTAGTATTGACCAGTTTAGGTTGTTACCAGAGGCTCGGGGATTATGTGAATGTGATGTTATGTTGTTTTGATCTCAATCTTTTAAACCCAACCCTGGTGATGTGTTGATATGCTCTATGACATGTCTGTGATTACTGTTTGTTATTGCTTTCCAATTTCCTGATGTGAAGCTGAAGTGTATGTATATAAGATACCTAACTTAACCATTTTTGAGTCTCGATCAGTTATACTTAGGTTACTTCCAGTCGCTTTGAGAGGACTGAAGTGTATGAATTGTTCTTGATGATGTCTTTGTGTGACATGTTTTGACTTGACCATTTCGGAGTCTTCGATCAGTATTGTGATTTATTTTGGGATACTTTCTGGTTGCTCATTAGAGGACCATTGGATATTGTGATTTATCATTGATGCCTTCAGTTGCTAATAGAGAACTATTGTGATCATATGATTATTATTTGATGCTTGTCAGTTGCTCATGAGAACTGATGTGATTATTGTGGCTTATCTTTTATGAAGTTTTCAGTCGCTTGTATAGGACTGAGGCGATTTTACTTTGATTCTTTGATTTTTGATTTCATGGGCCTAGGGTAGGTTATCTATGTGTAGTGTCGAGAAGTGGCTTGCAATGGGGATCGGGGCCCTAAGAGGCTGCCTGGAGTAACCCATTGTAATTTTTTTTAATAAGTGAAAATATCTACACTAAATGGGGATTAAAATGAACCTAATAAGATAATTGTATGTTCTCTCCCATGCCTTGAGTGCTAGTACAGACTAGGATGGGATAGAGAGAACGCTTGGTTACGACCTTGCACTCCATAGTATGCCTCGTCAGTACGAGAGGATACTAGTGGCCGCAGGATCAGTAGGGACCCGGGATTCCTAAGGGATTGCTCAGGTAACTTCTACGTGACTTTTGCGATGACATTTTCCAGCTTGCATAGTAGATTCTTACATGTCTTTGTTGTGCCTCTGGGTCTAGATGTTGATCTATGTGTTGGAACCTTTGAGTTAGTATACTTTTAGGATTTCCTGGACTTACAGAGTACTTGTGATTATGTGATTTGATATCCTGTTTGGGACTTGAGACTATCTCCTCAGCGCAATGGGAGTGGACCATTTAGGTTCCACACGGTCGGGTGGTAGTGCTTTTCACTCTTACCATTTGAGATCCGTCTGTTGCTACCATGGCTGGAGCTTCTTGGTATGATTGATTATCATGTTGTAGATGATGTTGTTTACTATGTTTTATTCTAGAATGTAGATTTCTTTATGCATATGTTGTAGCATGTTTTAGGTGTGATAACACTATTATTATAGTACCGAAGATCTTATCGATGACTTGGGATGTTGCGCGTGGGGGATGGCTAGGACCCATAATGGTCTAATGATGCTATTGACGGTTGGGAGAAACCACGCAACTTAGATTAGTTGTGTTTTATGATTGATGGATAGTTGTATTTCATGTTGGATGTTTATATCTTTATGGTAGATAGATGTATCATGTATGTTATTAGATTCATTTACCTTATTGTGCTTGTATCATGGATTCGATGAGGATGAAGTATCTTTATTATTTCTACATATGTATATTCTTTTAGCCTTTCATGCCCTGTGACATGTACAGTGAATGATTGAGCATTCCGAATTAATTTGCCAAGAGGCATTCGGAACAAATGTATATTAAATGGACATTGGACTTTCTTATTTTTCTTTCATGTGGATGTGGTAGTTGTTAGATTTAGAATTAATTAAATTTAAATGTAACTCAACGTCTTGGGATCCTTACGGAATGTAACTTGTCATGTATGTTTGTTGATGATTACATGTTATTGCTTCCACTACTATGTGTTTGATGTGTACGTTATATTTCTTGTTAAAAAAAAAAAAAATGTTTAGCAAACTTAGTAAAACTTTAGGTTAATTCTTTTGGATCCCTTGGCGGGGCGTTACATCTTGGAAATCCTTATAAAGAGAAAGATTGCAAAAATCTTCAGATGGGAGGGCACATGTCAAAATATTATTGGAAGAATATAAATATTTTCAAAAAGTTACATTTTACATTTCATGTATTCTGGTAAAACTAGGAGGACGTTATGAAAATTGCCAAGTGGTACTTGCTGCAAGGACCTTTTTAACTAATTCTATTGTTTCTATTCCCTTTAATCATGAATTCTTTAACTACATCAACTAATCAAGTCGTGACATCTTCAACTACTCCTACCATGTTCATGCCTTTTCCGGTGTTGATCAAAATATCTAATTCATCTAGACATCTTTCTACTTTATTTTATTCGGAATCAAATCTTCATACTTTCTTGTTCTAGCTCTACGATTTAAAACATGAACCTATTAATTTTTGCCACCTTTAGTCAATCTCCAGCTAACTGCCCAACAAGATTCGCATGTCACTGTTTGATAGGCTAGAATCATCACCCTGTCATCCTTTTGCATCATCATGGCTCTATTTCTTTGCTAACTAGGTTGACCTACGATGATGTGCTCTTTTCTTCATTCTAATCTTTATCTCTATTACCTGCGATGGTGTGCCTAGCATTGACCTTCACTTTCTTTGACCATTCTGCAAGCTCACAACTAAAACTTCAACCCGACCATTAAGTCTTGTGAATGAGTGATCAAAGCAATCACTATGTCGCTGCTAGAAACTTTAGTTAAGGTCTTTCTTCCTCTGACTGTGTGAACAGAGTCTTTTCAAAACTTCGCGATCTTACCTAAGGGTAATCCTTAACTCATTACGACTATGTGATTCATAACTATTTGTTGCATCGCTGCCATGACCATGGTTTAGCAATTTGACCCTACAACAAAGTGCTTAAAAGCTTTCGCACCCTCGCAATCTTAACTCTAGGTTAGACCTAATTCTACGTGACCATGTGATGGATATAAATCTGACGTTTGTCATACTTTCACAACTTAGAGAGAAAAATTTTCAATGGAATATGTTGATTTAATTCATCAGTCTTCATTGGATGGATGACTCCTTTGAAGTTGATCACTTGTGACACTATGACCAAAGGATTTTCAACATTAGGCCCACCATGATATGTGTCATTGTCTCATATTCCTGCATTGGTTAAAGCTCATTCAATTTGAAATTGTAGGGATACACTAACCATAGATCATCTGAGATCTTATGGTTCTAAAAAAAATTGATTCTCAAATTGTCCAGAAACTCAAGAGGGGCCCATTGGGACAGGTATAAACTTTTTCGTCACTTTGCAACTTACTTCTTGACTTTAGCATTTAATTCCACGATCATGCAACTCCCTATTAAACTGACTATTTCCTCCATCATCCACCAATCGTAATCTGAAAGTTTAATTGGATTATTAACTTTGCGATCAATCGGTACAAGCTTTGGCATCTTTGGGACTTAAACTCGCGATTAGTGTTAACCATCTATGACTATGCAAATAAGGCTTTTGTAGTGTCACCACCTTAACTCCCTAGTCAGCTTGACTCCTTGCAACTGTGCAAAAACACAAATCTGACTACTTGGATGACCATGTGGTGCCATCACCACCATTTTGAAGTTTAAGCCATAACTACTTGCAATCATGTGAACAAGCATGAATCGCAAGATCGCAACTTAAAAACTTTGAAGCTCTTTGATGTATAAGCATAAAACATGTGAACATAAAGGGTTAGAAAAACTTAGGGATATAGAGGTAAATTGAGGTCAATCATTTCACATATCCCTCTTATGCATGCATAGCATTACATGAATCAATACAAGACCGTGGGTCATGGCTACCACCCTAAGTGTAAAGAGATTGGTCAACATGTCTACCAATTTGCATAGTGATAAAAATTGGTAACAATTTTGGCGACTTCTACTAAATGGCTTCCTGCTAGACATCAAACCAATTGTCTTAGACAGTCCATTGGGTATAGAGTTGATTCAGGGGTGATAATGGGTTTTAAAACTAGTTGCTTATGTTCAGATGTATGCATTTCAGTTCATACACAGCAACAGAAGTAGCTATTCAAATGAGGAAACTTTTACACTAGCATATATGTAACATACTTTTCTTGCTCAACCTTTTGGAACTCAGGAACTTTATTGAAAGCGGGAAAACTAAAACTAGACAGACTTGTTCTGGAACAACACTTAGCGAAAACAAAAACAAGAAAGTTATCTACAAGAAAGAACCTACAGATCATACCTCAAAGCAAGACTTGAGGTGTATCCCATTCATAGGGATTAGAAAAACTTCTCCCTCCATAGTTGATAGCTGGCAGGCATTATGCTCTTTGCACTATAAAATCATGAATGGCCCAACTCACATGTGATCAAACTTGTTATGGTGGCCTAGTATGCTTTTTAGAACATCCCAGCATAGAACTAGATCTCCTTCCTTAAAAAATCTAAGCTTGGACTTCTTGTAAAATACCTTCTTAGTTTGAATCTACTAGTACTCCATTGTTTGTAAAGATTTATTCGTTTCCTCTTTTAGCTCTAGTAATTTAGCATACCTCAGCTTTAGTGGATCATCCTCTTCAAAAAGTATTAAATTATCAACCAACTCTAGTGAAGAGAACTCTATAGAAATAGACAGCTTGGCTTGTTTCTTGTATACTAGAACATAAGGTAAGTTGCCAAGAATTCATTTAGCAGTGATTCTATCAAGCCATAAGGTCATTCTCAACTTGGAATTCCAATCATGTTTGTTTTATTCTAAGGTCTTTTTTAGAATCCTTAACAAGTTTTTATTAGTACTTTCAACTAGCCTATTGCCTTGAGGATAATAGTTTGATGAAGTATTGAGGTATACTCCATTTTTTAAAGGCCAATTCAATTATTCTTGCCCCCACGAATGCCAAGGCATTATCAGATATAATGGAGTCAAGAACTCCAAATTTGCAAATCAAATCATCATAGAAACTCAAAACAATCATTTCATTGGCCTCCTTCAAAGCTATTGCTTCTGTCTAGCATGTGAAATAGCCTATGGTAGTTAGGATCCATTTGTGGCCGGCACTGGAATTCAGATTTATAGGGACCACAAAATTAATACCCCATTTCATGAATGACTAGTCAATTAGAATAGGATAAAGGGGTAAGGCAACCAACGTTTCCTTTCCAAAAAATAATGCACATTGCTTGCATTTTCTTGTCCAAGCATGAGCATCCTTAAATAGGTTGGGCCAATAATATCTAGCCCTCTTGATCTTATAGGTTGCTATCTTTGGAGAAAAATAACATCCTTCATCATGGAACCACTCCAAAAACTTACTAGTATGGTTATTATCAATACACTTGAGAAGGACTCCATTCATATCTTTTATGAACAAAAGACCATCAACTAATATGTAGGGTATAGATTGCAACCTAAAATACCTTCGCTTAGCTCTGTCAAGTAATGGAGGACAATCTCCAATTTGTAGGAAATGAACAATCTCCTATAGCCAGCTCTCTGATTGGTCTTGTTCAAGGATATTTTGATTAGCAAGGACAATCTCTGCTATATCATCTATAGTATGATCCTTCTCATTTTCTATTTTCTCACAGAAGCATTTCCCTCTGACAACCTTGGTCACCTGAATATATACATCATATTCCATAACTTGATTTATCTAATTAGCCCTTTTCTCGTTGAGATCCTTACTTAACAAGAATTTCGTCCTGCTAGACATCAAACCAATTGTCTTAGATAGTCCATTGGGTATAGAGTTGATTCAGGGGTGATAATGGGTTTTAAAACTAGTTGCTTATGTTCAGATGTATGCATTTCAATTCATACACAGCTACAAAAGTAGCTATTCAAATGAGGACACTTTTACACTAGCATATATGTAACATACTTTTCTTGCTCAACCTTTTGGAACTCGGGAACTTTATTGAAAGCGGGAAAACTAAAACTAGACAAACCTGTTCTGGAACAACACTTAGCGAAAACAAAAACAAGAAAGTTATCTACAAGAAAGAACCTACAGATCATACCTCAAAGCAAGGCTTGAGGTGTATCCCATTCATAGGGATTAGAAAAACTCCTCCCTCCATAGTTGATAGCTGGTAGGCATTATGCTCTTTGCACTATGAAATCATGAATGGCCCAACCCACATGTGATCAAACTTGTTATGGTGGCCTAGTATGCTTTTTAGAACATCCCAGCATAGAACTAGATCTCCTTCCTTAAAAAATCTAAGCTTGGACTTCTTGTAAAATACCTTCTTAGTTTGAATCTACTAGTATTCCATTGTTTGTAAAGATTTATTCGTTTCCTCTTTTAGCTCTAGTAATTTAGCATACCTTAGCTTTAGTGGATCATCCTCTTCAAAAAGTATTAAATTATCAACCAACTCTAGTGAAGAGAACTCTATAGAAATAGACAGCTTGGCTTGTTTCTTGTATACTAGAACATAAGGTGAGTTGCCAAGAATTCATTTAGCAGTGATTCTATCAAGCCATAAGGTCATTCTCAACTTGGAATTCCAATCATGTTTGTTTTATTCTAAGGTCTTTTTTAGAATCCTTAACATGTTTTTATTAGTACTTTCAACTAGCCTATTGCCTTGAGGATAATAGTTTGATGAAGTATTGAGGTATACTCCATTTTTTAAGGCCAATTCAATTATTCTTGCCCCCGCGAATGCCAAGGCATTATCAAATATAATGGAGTCGGGAACTCCAAATTTGCAAATCAAATCATCATAGAAACTCAAAATAGTCATTTCATTGGCCTCCTTCAAAGCTATTGCTTCTGTCTAGCATGTGAAATAGCCTATGGTAGTTAGGATCCATTTGTGGCCGGCACTGGAATTCAGATTTATAGGGACAACAAAATTAATACCCCATTTCATGAATGACTAGTCAATTAGAATAGGATAAAGGGGTAAGGCAACCAACGTTTCCTTTCCAAAAAATAATGCACATTGCTTGCATTTTCTTGTCCAAGCATGAGCATCCTTAAATAGGTTGGGCCAATAATATCTAGCCCTCTTGATCTTATAGGTTGCTATCTTTGGAGAAAAATGACATCCTTCATCATGGAACCACTCCAAAAACTTACTAGTACGATTATTATCAATACACTTGAGAAGGACTCCATTCATATCTTTTATGAACAAAAGACCGTCAACTAATAAGTAGGGTATAGATTGCAACCTAAAATACCTTCGCTTAGCTCTATCAAGTAATGGAGGATAATCTCCAGTTTGTAGGAAATGAACAATCTCCTATAGCCAGCTCTTTGATTGGTCTTGTTCAAGGATATTTTAATTAGCAAGGACAATCTCTGCTATATCATCTATAGTATGATCCTTCTCATTTTCTATTTTCTCACAGAAGCCTTTCCCTCTGAAAAGCTTGGTCACCTGAATATATACATCATATTCCATAACTTGATTTATCTAATCAGCCCTTTTCTCGTTGAGATCCTTACTTAATAAGAATTCTGTCACGCTAGGATGAGCTACCATAAAATGAATCTTGTTGTTGGAGGCCAAATTTCTTAACTTTTTCAAGCTTTTTACCATAGAAAGCACATATTTTTCAATGAAACTATATCTTTGTCCATACCCTTCTAGACCTTTACTTATGAAATCAATTGGTTGTTCTAAACAATGATTATTTTATTGAACCAGTACTACAAAAATTGTATCCATACTACCATATGCATACAATGTGAAATCTTTTGAAAAAATAAGATTCACCAAAGTAGGAGTAGCTAATAGTGCTTCTTTTATTGCTTCATAACTACATTTGGCTTCTTTTGACCAGCTAGAAATAATGTTTTTCTTAAGCATTGATGTCAATGCTTTCAATAGTTTAACAATATTTGGAGTAAAATGTTTGACAAAATTGATTCTCCCAAAAAGAAAATTTAACCCCTTCTTATGATGTGGCAAAGGAAACTTTAGAATGGTTGCAACCCTTTCAGAGTCTATAGTAATGCCTTGCTTGGATACAATATATCCCAATAATTTACCCTCATGGACAAAAAACACACACTTTTTTGGGTTGAGAGATATACCAAATTCCCTGCATCTTTCTAAGATTTTCCTAAGATGTTCAATGTGATCTACAACATGTTTGGAGAGAACTGTGATATCATCCAGATAGACCAACATGAATTTGTCATGGCTACCACCTAGGTTTAAAGAGACTGGTCAACATTTCTACCAATTTTCATAGTGATAAAAATTCGTAGTTCACTTACTTCAAGGAATTCCAAGTTAGAATGCAAGAGGTATAGGATTCCCCCACCTGTTACTGATAAATATAGAGATACCATTTATTTTTTAGTGGACACTGACACTTTTAGAATACAAGCAGTAGAGATGAGAACTTCATGGGTACCATCCATGGATTATGAGGTAGCAAAGAATGTAATAACTATGAATGCATATACCTATTAGTTTTGCCAAAGGAAAAAAATGAAAAAAGATTTGCCACATCTAAAGAATCATATAAGAGGATCACTTTAGATATTAAGAAACCTAAAATAGTGAGAAAATCAATAAACATGATGAAAAAGTTGGAAGAAAAGTATGGAAGTGGTGAAGGAAGCAATTTAAAATCAGAAGATAACCCGATGGAGTTTCCAATAGCACTAGAAAATAAGAGAATTAAGAAAAGTGAAAGAAAAAAGGAAACACATGCCCTACCTACTTTTAAGTAGACATGAATAAAGTGAGTAACAAGATAAAAGTGAGAAAACAATACAAGATCCACCTATTACAATGACTATTGTTGAAATTGAGAAACCACAATCATATAGAGGTAAAGGTCTTGAAACTAGAACTATTAGAAAGAAGATCAATAAGTCAAGCTAATAATTCACCTATTAGCAACAGACAAAGGAAACCTAAATTTTATGAAGAAAGAATAAATTCTAAGAAAGAAGTTATCAATTTGGATAAGTAGATTGGAAAGAAAATATCTAATTTGTTTAAGAAAACTATAATAGAAATAGAAGAAACCATTAAGGAAAGTGGATTTATAAGTATACTTATTAGTACGATAGTTTCCAAAATATCTAATGATCAAAAGACAATAATTGAAGACAATTCAGGAGATACCCTGACGATATCAAGGGAAAGATTCCTGATGAATTAATTGATGCATTGAAAATAAGATGGGCATCTACTTATCAACATGAAGAGAAAGTTAGAATGAATATTTTGAAACAAATTATGCTATCTATTTCTACTAATGATGTTAAAGTTATTATGGAGAAGCCTAAAGATAAATTCAAAAGCAAAAGCATGACTATTGTGTTACTTGCAAACTTAGAATAACAAGTGGAAGAAAACTTGACAGAAAAATGGAAAACAATATTTAGTATTGATCACCCATATACATGTGATGAGGTAGAACCATCAAACATAGATAACACATTTACCATAAATGAGGTGGTTGGAGATGAAAGTCTATAGAACACAAGAGATGAAGTGGACCTAACTATGGATTGAATTGAAAACATATTGAGAAGGCCATTGTATATTCAAAAGAAAAGATGTTGAAGATGGACCTTGCCAAACACCACTACAAGAAAACCCAATGGAAAGAGAAGAGGACAAGGTTGACACTGAGGTCAGGGTAAAAGCACAAATATGTATCACCTTTTAGGATACCAAAACCTATTTTGGTCAAATCTCATTTCTCTATCGAAACTCTCTTTTTTCAAAAATAAAAAATATCCTTTTCTAGATCTTAGATTCAATATCATAATTATATAAATTTTAGATTATTAAGATTAGTTATAATAAGTTATAATTTCAAAATATTATAAGTCGATATTTTAACATTTTAGAAGATGCTCCCTCAAAGAAGGAAAAAAATAGTAAATCATATTAAAAAAACTAGAAATTTATATTTATTTCTAGAGGAGAGAGTCATTTTTAGGAATATGTAAAAAATTTTAAAAAGGTGTAGATTTGATAGGGATGTATTGATGGGAGGAAAAAATTGTTGGATTCTGATAAGGTCAATCTTGAGTACTTATAAAAAAGAAAATAATTGTTTTTGTTTTTGTTCCCTAGCTATACATGTCATTTATAAGACATTTTCAAATCAAAACAAAAAAAGATGATTTTCATATACTTCTTTGATGGGAACTACACCTTATATTTTTTATAGTTAAAAAAGGGACTTCAAATTTTTTTAAAATGAATACATTATTACTCAAAAAAAATTAAAAATTATAGGCATAAAAGACATCCAATTCTACACATTTCATCAATGTACATCATCTTTAAATTCTAAACACAAATACTATTTTTGATGGCATTACAGTTGAATGGTTACATTATGAGATCCTTTTTCTTTATAAAAGGTGACATGGGTTTGTGCTAATATCTGTGAACTAGGACAATGAAGAAGAATATGTTGAAGCACCTAAAATTCAACCTATGTAATTTAATGAGCCACAATTATAGACAACATAAGAAGTTATATGAGAAGTCAATAAATAGGATGAAGGGACTTCTAATGAAGTTAAGGATACTAATGAGAAGAAGAATATTGATTCCCAAGCTAAATAGCAAAAATAGCCATAGAAAGAACATGAATACTATGAAAAAGAACAAGAAAAGGAACATGAAACATGAGAATATAATAAATATGATAAAGATAAATTCATATCATCAAAGGTCCCAAGTGACACTACCGATTCCATAAATGAAGAAGAAAAGAAAAAGGAAGATACTGAAAAGAAGGAAGAAAAGATAGAGGAGAAATAGGAAGCTACAAAGGATCCAAAACCAACAAGCTCCCAAGCAATAGAATAAGAGAAATATGTAAAAGGAAAGAGAAAAAGAGTGGAAGTATGAAAAGAAGATGAATATGAACTTGAATTTAAAATTATAAAGAGAAATTTCAATAAGATGAAGTATAAGGAGCAACTCATGTACTTAGAAGCATTAAAGAAAATGGCAAAGAAAGATAGACAAAAGAGGAAGAAAATGAAGAAGAGGGTACTTAAGAAAATAATAGACCTATTATTAGACCTAGTACTAGATGTTGATATAGCTGAAGAAGAATCTTTAATTAATCAATTGAAAGCATTTGTTGATTATATTAGCATCTCTAGACATGAACTAGAAACTGGTTTTGCAAAGAAAGTAGAGAAAAGATTAGAGAAAAAAATCATGGACAAGTTGTTGTAGAAGATAGCTCTGATTAAATTTGACTTATTTGAACTCATCAATAAAATGCAAGAATGGCTCAGTGAAGTTGGCAAGCTATATGGAAAAATGTGTATATTAATTCACTTCACTTCAAAAGTTTTGGAAAAGATTATAACATCTCACGATGAAATATCACTAAAGAGGCTTAGGAAAATAATAAACCTATTATCAAACCTAGTAACAAATGTTTATGTAGATGAAGAAAAAAATTTAATTGATCATTTGAAAACTTTGTTAATTATATTAGCAACTTTGAACATGAACTAGAAATTGATTTGGTAAAGAAAGCAAAGAAAAAATTAGAGAAAGAAATGATGGAGAAGCTATTGCAGAAGATGGATCTAATTAAAGTTGACTTATTTGAACTCATCAAAAAAAATAAAGAATAGGTAAGTTAAGTTGGTAAGCTATATGGAAATTTATGTAGATTCATTCACTTCACTTTAGAATCTCAAGAAAAGATAGCAACACTTCATAATTAAATATCACTACATGTAAGAAATCTTAAGACCTCAAGCTCACCAATGATGGACCCTACATCAAATGTGAGGGAGATAATATTCATAGAAATTGAATTAAGAGTAGAGGAGGAAAGGATAAAGATGATATTATTGGAATTGCAAGTAATATCCACTCCACATATGGACATCATGCAAGCCTATATCAAGAAAGTAGAGGAACTGGCATAAACATCAGAGTAAGTACCATAGATACTATGGAGGAGCTCATGTGTGACTGTTAGTGAACAAATTGTCCTTTGAAGAAATACATGCAAATATGACCCTAAATGCCCAAGCAAAAGAACAAACTAACACCAATAGTTGGAGAGGTTATCATGAGGTTGATAACCTTCCTCTGAATTTGTATCGGGTACAGCTCCCCGTACAAGATGTTCAATGAGTTAAATGTGGGTGCTTTTACCAGAAAGCACGAAAGGATATCAAACATCTACTTGTAAATACAATGTAGATGCGGAACCTAAAAGACTACAAGAAAGTATCAACAAATGACACAAAGTTCATTTGCATGCAGCGTTACAAACAGAATGAAATCTGAGAAAGTAAAGAAATAGAGCTTTAAAACACTTGGAAATAAAATATATTAAGGAATCCATGACATAAATGCATTTAGAGAAAACTGAATGTCATACAAAGATGGCGATCAGTGGAGAGAAAATTGCCCAAATTCAAAGCTCCAATATGCAACTATCTCCCAAGTCTCCCTCCTCTAAAAATGCAAAAACAACAAAGTTTTTATTACATTATGCATCTAAATCATCAATTAAAAAGGAAACTTGAATTCCCTTCCCCTGGACACATTCAAAATCAGACCATTCCCTCTTTTCCAACACACAGTTTAGAAATTAAAACCAAGCACTACTCTTTCTCTCTCAGCAAATACAGAAAATAAAACTTCCCATCAACCCTTCCGTTCTACAGCTCAAAGTCTTTAGTTTAGAAAAGAAAAATGGAACCATTTGCAGAATCTCTTTCCCTTCTGGAGCACAAAGTCTACCGTCGGAAATAGGAAGAATGAAAAAACCCCTCTATACTTTGTTGCTGATTTATTTATTTCTTGATTATCTTCGTGACCCTTCAGTTACATAACTGATTCTTGGTAATCACCGCCTCCTTTCATATAGTCCAATTTTTATAAATATTATGTCCATAAGATTATAATAAGACTGTTGGCATATGACTCAAATAAGGTTTTTAATAACATTACTTAGATATATATATTGTTGATTGAAAACCCTTTTTATCTTTTGATGTCTCCACCTGTGGCATATGTAATGTTTAATTTACCATTAGACACTTTTCACCTTTGCATTACATTTATTTTTTATATAGGATGGATTTAATATTTAGTTTTATATCTTTGCAAATTTGTGGCTCCTATGGCATACTCATGCTGACATGTGGCATTTGCTGGTGATGATGTTCTGTCGTGATTTTGTAACTGCCATTGATAGTTTTGATAGTGCCCCGCTCAATTGGTCATAACTCATTAACCAGGAATGAGTTTGAAAAAATCTTTGGTCAGATCATGTGTAACTTGCTTCTTAGAAACATATCTGAAATTGAGCCAACTCCAACGGTTTGATTGAAAGTTATGCCCCACTCACTAAGGCTTAATTGGGTTATCTAGATTCTGTAACTGTTGTTGCTGAGCCAATAGAGGTGCAAACAGGAACCCATAACTTTTGATCCATAGTTAATATTACAAAAATATTTAGAGAGGACTTGTAAAACTAGAATTTACAACACATATCCAATATTTAGGTCAATCCAACACTTAGATTGTGAGATATGACCCCCACAATATGACTATTTTCTATCATCTGCAATTTATGACTGTTATTGCTGATCCGACAGTGGTTCACTCAAGAACTTGTAACTTTTGATCCATATGCAATTGGAAAAAACTCTTTGGTGAAAATTTAGAGAACTAGATTTTCCAAGACATATCTAAAATTTAGCTAGATCCAACGGTCCGATTGGGATTTATACCCCCGTACTAAAACCAATTTTATCACTCCAGAAATTGTTATATATTTGGCTTCTTTTCATTTTCAGTCCTTTCCCATTTTGTCTGCTTCATCATAAGATGGTTTCTTTCCTAAAATAATTCCAAGTCTCTTTGCCATGAAATTCATTTCTTGACTATAAGAATCTTAGATCAGGATGCTATATCTTCAAATGTTGCTAACAGCCTATGAGGAATAGCCTGTGTGCCATTTTCATTGATTTGGAAACTCGAGTTTCTTCTTCTTTTGTGGAATCTCCTTCCACAAGCTGGAAGGGATGAATGTTGATTTGTTCCATGTTAAACCATGGCTTTCAATAAAAATTTTCAATGAGATCCGAGCTGCCTCGGATATAATCACATTGCCTCATTGAGCATGTTCTGC
Source organism: Cupressus sempervirens (assembly GCA_028749045.1). Lineage (NCBI taxonomy): Eukaryota > Viridiplantae > Streptophyta > Pinopsida > Cupressales > Cupressaceae > Cupressus > Cupressus sempervirens. The sequence continues at coordinate 123,901,749 of CM053792.1, forward strand.
CACCTTGCCTCATACTTATTCTGATCCATTTATGACTGAAATATCAAGTCATATGTTTGCATCTTTGAATACTGAAATTTGAATTGGAGTGCTCAAGATGAATTTGATAAATTTGACAAAGCTTCCAGTAAAGTCTGAACCTAGACTCTCCATACCCCTCCACCAAATCACCAAATTTGAAGACATTTGGCCCAAAAACTATCTCTGAATCTGCATGTTGAAATACTGAACCACTTCAAACTTCTGAATTAAGGAACCTTGAATCATGGACTGGTACTGGGCTTTGAACTTTTTTGAATGAACGAATCTGCATTTCGAAACCCAGAGTCTGAACTTCACTTGTATTGAACCTGCGAGATGGGTTATCTGAACCACCAAACCATTCTGAACTACTTCGAACTTCAGTTTGAAGTGGTTCAAAGAGGTTCAACATCTAAAACTGAAAGCTTTAAAATTGTGACCGTATTGAATACTAACAGTGACCTACTAGGCCAAATGATTACACTAAATGCTTTGAAGTACTTATGGAAGTATTTATTAGACAATGTAGTAGACTGGTACAAGGTTATTTTTGATAAACTATAGGAGGTAAGAGCCCCAATGTACATACATATTTTTGCTATTTTTGTATTGTTTCCAAAAAGGGGTAGTACTAGTATCAAAATTTTAAGTAGTAAATTATATCTCAAAGGAGGAGAAATAATGAATATATAGGAGGAGATCATCAAATTAGGGAGAGAAAAGATATTTTGGAGTTAGAAACTTTTGACGTTTCGTAAATTGGTATGTGAACTAGTAAACAAATAGATTTTGAGAAAGGTTTTTTCCATCAATGTCAAAGGGGGGAATATTAACTAGAAAATCATATATTAGTTAGTGATGATGACTTTGATGTTATAATTGTCATTTTTGGAAAACCATTATAAAGATATAAATCATTATTGAGGAGTTGGACAAATAGGTGTATAGGAAATGATAGCAAGTAAGCAGATAAACCTTATCGAAGAGTAGAAGTAAATAAGTGAACTAAGAATTATAGGTGGAAGTATTCAAATAGACCTAAACTACATGTTATCAAAAAATAAGAAAAATAGGATAAGTGTTATTAGCACAAAGGAAGTTGGCTTACTATCAATAAACTAGAGTGATCAATTAACAAAAGATGTGGAGAGAAGGTTAACTGACCAACTGGTTCACAACATAATAGGGAAACTATGAACAATTTTATAAGAGTGATCAAGCATATCATGTTATGATAAGATTCATTGAATTTGGACAAAATTCTAAGTGATCTACATGTTGGAATTAGAATAGGAAAGGTAAACTTCTGGCGAGGTGAATTAGTGCTTTAAACTTTGACCCATAAAATATTCACCACACATCCATCTCATACATTTAACAAATAAACTAAAATACCATGTAAAGAATATACATCTGAAGCATGTAAGTAAGTATTCACACATATATGACACAAAATATGATTACCCAGAAACCCTCCAATGAGAAGGTAAAACTAGGGTAGGGATGACACCCACAAATCTTCACTACTGTAGTAATAAAGTGTATCCAATGAAGGTTACAATGTTTGACCATGAAACATGATCTAACCTATGAAAGGTTTTCCCTATTAAAGGCTTACAAATACAATTAGGTCTTACCTAATTAAAAGGATTTCAACACCCTATTAGAAGTGTGCCTTGTTAAAGGAATTTAATTCACAATTAAGTAAGTACCTTGTAAGAGGATTTCAATATAGCCTGTTAGGACTACTTTGTTAAGAAATTTAACTAATTCACCTGTTAGAATGTCTCAGCATTGATCTTGCGATTAGCACTCTTATGCTTGATGATATATCACCTCTATCTTGTTGTGTACTTGATCCTTCTTGATCAGATGTCTCTCTGTTGTTCACTATTTCCTTTTGTTGTTCCCCTTTAACTAATTCTGCAATACAATTCAGATCATGATACGTTGGTTGCCATGAATGTCCTAGTTTGTGCATGCAAAAATCTTCTTGATCATTCATTCATACCCTTTCACGCTCATAGAAATTTTAGGGTTTGTCTTCCTTAAGAAGACCTAGGTGACTTAGGGTTAGATATGAATCAACAGCTATGATTCATCCATATTGCCACTTAAACCTTCCCTTTACCTAATTGGGTGTATGTAATGCATAGGGCACTAGTACATTTGAGACCATTTTTTGACCATTATTGGTCAAAATTTTGACCCAATTTTCGACCAAACTTCGACCAACTTTGGGTCAAAATTTTGACCAATACGTTGGTCAAAAAACATCCATAGCCATGGTGCAAGTTCTGCCAATAATTGGTCGAAATTTTGACCAATGAAGGTGTTGGGTGATGTGACGCGCTCCCCTGCCCACAGGTGGTTAATTATGTGGTGTTCCATGTTCACTAACAGTCATGGCTTTTGGTGCAACGGAAAATGGGCCCCACAATTGGTATCAGAGCCTGGTTTTGGCTTGGTCATGGGTTCAAATCTCCCCGGTGCCTTCTCGACCCGTGTAAGCACCTGGTATGCGCGTCGAGGGGGAGATTGTTGGGTGATGCGATGCGCTCCCCTGCCCACAGGTGGTTAATTATGTGGTGTTCCATGTTCACTAACAGTCATGGCTTTTGGTGCAATGGCAAATGGGCCTCACAGAAGGTAGAAAATTTTGACCAATAAAGGTAGAAATTTTGACCAATGAAGGAAAAAAATTCGACCAATAAAGGTAGAAATTTTGACCAATGAAGGTCAAAAATTTTGACTAATAAAGGTAAAAATTTCAACCAATGGTGTTCAAAAATTTTGACCAATGAAGGTAGAAATTTTGACCAATGAAGGTAGAAATTTCGACCAATGAAGGTAGAAACTTCTACCAACAGGTAGGTGTAAATTTTTTTTTCAGGCATTCTACAAAACAGTCACATGCCTTGCATATGATATGACATTTTGCATGCATCCTGCACTCTCTCATCTGGCTGGTGATGGATTACAGAGAGTGATCTGAAACCATGATGCTAAAAAACACACACAATCAAATCCAAAACAAACTTGCATTACAAATGGATTGTGGAAATCTGATATTGTTAATTTTGCATGCATGTCTACTAGGAAAAATATATGTTCAAGTTGTGATTGTCTAGTAGACATGCATGCAATTTTACCAATATCATATTTCCACAATCCATTTGTAGTGCAAGTTCATTTTGGATTTGATTGTGTGTTTTTTTAGCATTATGGTTTCAAATCACTCTACATAATCCATCATTAGTCAAATGAGAGAGAGTGCAGGATGCATGCAAAATGTCATATCATATGCAAGGCATGTGAACTATTTTATAGAATGCCTGAAAAACACTGACCGTAACTAATATGAAAAATATATAATTAGTTATATGATTGAGAAAAATCATGTACTAGTGAGTTGGTCAAAATTTTGACCAAATAAATTTTGACCAATGGATTGGTCAAATTTAGTCGAAAATTGGGTCAAAAATTTGATCAATGAAGGTAAAAAATGAACCCAAATGCACTAGTGCAAGTATGCTAGCCAAGTTGACTCTTTGAGTTCAGTCATCAAGTCACCCCACCAAAGTGCCTCATCAAGGTCAGTCTTTAGGTCCACTCATCAAGCGTGCTCACCAAGTCAGCTCGCCATGTCATGTCTCTAAGTGGCCTCGCTAAGTCGGCTCGCCAACTTGCCCCACCAAGTTGCCACTTTAAGCCCACTCACCATGTTAGATCGCTAGGCCGACTCCTCAAGTCAGCTCGCCAAGCTGACAATTGAAGTATGCTCATCAAGTCGGCTCTCTAAGTTCGCTCACCAAGTCTATCCCCTAGGCCAACTCTCAAGGTCAGCTCACCAAGTCACCCCCACCCAGTCACCTCAACGAGTTGACTCATTAAGTGAGCTCACAAAGTCGACTCACCCAGTGGTTTTACCACCTTGCCCCAGCAAGTGGGATCACTCAGTGTGCTTACAAAGTTGCCCCATAGAGTTGCTTCTCTAAGCTCGCTCACCATGTAAACTCACTTGGTCGGCACGCCAAGTTGACACTTTAAGTTTTCTCATCAAGTCACCCAACCAAAGCGCCTCATCAAGGTTAATCTTTAAGTACACTTAGTAGGTCAGCTCACCAAGTTGCTTCACGAAGCCACCTCACCAAGTGGCCTCGATAAGTCAACTCACCAACTTGCACCACCAAGTCGCCACTTTAAGTCGACTCGCCATATTAGCTTGCCAGGCCGACTCCCATAGTCAGCTTGCCAAGCTGACAATTCAAGTACGCTCACCAAGTCAACTCTTTAAGTTTGCTCACCAAGTCTGCCCCCTAGGTCAACTCTCCAGGTTAGCCCACCAAGTCACCCCCACCGAGTCACCTCAATGATTTGACTCTTTAAGTCAGCTCACCAAGTCTATTATTCAAGTACGCACGCCAGGTCGGCTTGCCAAGCCCACCAAGTTGATTGTTTGAGTACACTCACAAAGTTGACTCTTTAAGGTCAGCTTGCCAAGCTAGCCTACCAATTCATGTCACCAAGTCGGCTTGCCCACATGTCCCACCAAGTCCCCAAGTCTGCTCGCCAAGCTGACAATTCAAGTGCGCTCACCAAGTCGACTCTTTAAGTTTTCTCACCAAGCCCATCCCCTAGGTCAACTCTCCAGGTCAGCTTACCAAGTCACTCCCACCCAGTCACCTCAATGAGTTGAATCTTTCAGTCAGTTCACCAAGTCTACTGTTCAAGTACGCATGCTAGGTCAACTCGCCAAGCCAGCCCACCAAGTCATGTCACCAAGTTGATTGTTCGAGTATGCTCACAAAGTTGACTCTTCAAGTTCGCTCATCAAGTCACCCCACCAAAGCACCTCATCAAGGTCAGTCTTTAAGTCCACTCACCAAGTCAGTTCGCCAGGTTTTCGCACCAAGTTGACTCACCTCTCGCCTCACCAAGTGGACTTGGTAAGTTGGCTCACCAACTTGCCCCACCAAGTCGACTATTCAAGTATGCTTGCCAAGTTGACTCTTTGAGTTTGGTCATCAAGTTACCCCACCAAAGTGCCTCATCAAGGTCAGTCTTTAGGTATGCTCATCGAGCTTTCTCGCCAAGTCAGCTCACCATGTCGCGTCTCTAAGTGGCCTCGCTAAGTCGGCTCGCCAACTTGCCCCACCAAGTTGCCACTTTAAGCCCACTCACCATGTTAGATCGCCAGGTCGACTCCCCAAGTCAGCTCCCCAAGCTGACAATTGAAGTGCGCTCACCAAGTCAACTCTCTAAGTTCGCTCACCAAGTCTGCCCCCTAGGCCAACTCTCAAGGTCAGCTCACCAAGTCACCCCCACTTGCCCCACCAACTTGCCACTTTAAGTCAACTCGCCATGTCAGCTTGCTAGGCTGACTCCCCTAGTCAGCTTGCCAAGTCGACAATTCAAGTACTCTCACCAAGTGGACTCTTTATTTTCGCTCACCAAGTCCACCCCCTAGGTCAGCTCACCAAGTCACCCCCACCCAATGCTTATTGTGAACAAACCAATCTGGATCATAAGAGAAGTGATTAGAGATTATTATGAAAGGGTGCGACTGAAAAGAGATATAACTCACGTCATTTACAACATGACTAATCATTTCTAATGAAAGCTGTAAAAAGGTAGTTCTATCATTCAACTCAGGATGATTGGAAGAACTTATTATATTTTGTATCTCACAATGATCACTCTGTAAGAGAGCATATTGCCTTCGGCACCCATTCAGTGCAAGCATATAAAGTCTACCATTAGAAACGACATCATCTTTGAGTATATTTATATTGTCATATTAGACAACTTATCACAATATTTAGAGCATAAATATAAAGTTATATCAGAGACAGCCTACATATTTGCAAATTCTTACTTGTATATCAAACACAACGAACAATACAAGGTACTGAGAATTTCCTTAGTCATTGCATGTAATTTCTTGTATATCAAAAATAGCAAATATATATCATCTTGATTGTTATGCAATCATAATTATTTTGATCTAAACCATATTGTATATGCATTTGGAAGTAAGAATCATTCAAATATCACTTTAATACAAGAAACTGTTTCTATATTCATTGAATTGTGAAGAATTCAAGTAGTATCTCATAATCAGAAACATAAGGAAATTACAACCGCCAAATTATGTGATTGAGAAGTGAGTTTGCAGAGTCTACAGTTGCTCATTTTACTATAGACAACATTTTCCTAAGAAGCTTTACCCTAGTCAGGAATTGATACTCCAAAGACACATACTCACAACCACTAGTTTTCTGTCCACCAGGGTCCCTGCCAATATTCGAAGGTTGCATATGATGCATGACTACTACTAGAATTTTCTCCACAAAAAAGAAATTCATGTTCTCATAAAAGCTATTGTCTAGTAACATCCTGGCAAATCTCATGCCTCTAAATTTCTAATGATGTCTGTATATGTCGGATCCCAATTGTGATGGTTGCAAATAACACATTACATATCTCCCTAGAATGTTCTTGATAGGAAGAGATCCCCTATTTTAAAATAAGACAAATTAGAGTCAGTCCATTTAAAAGTCAGATATACAAATATAGGTGGCACACAGTCTATTAGAAACTTAAGCTTCCAATCTACTTACCAAACATGAGAGTCACAGTTGTTGTTCTGGTTATCGCCCATCACAAAAACATAGCCATGAGGCACATGCTGCAAATGGATATAACATGAAATGTAGAGATTTTAGTTAACTTGTTTATTGATCGTGTAATAAATAAATAAATAAAGGATATGTTATGTGTGAAACCTCTATCTTTATGGAACACATTCACACAATCAGCAAGGTTGGATTTTTAATTAGTTTAATGTTTGGTTTGATATGAAATTTCAAAGTCTAGAAGGAATTACTCTGGTAAGAAGCAGAATTCTGATTTGCTTGAGAACATCCACAATTAGAATCAGAACTACAAGGTTCTAGTGATGAATCTTTTGGTCCATCCAAGATATATGGTGAAAAACTTGTATAGATGTCATAGATAAGCAACATCATCCACTGAAATGTCATAGATGTCTGAGTAAACAATAGTTGATCCTGGCAGTGAGCTCTCAAAGTTGGAGAGAGCAGGTGCCTAGTTTCTGTTGAAGTAGGGTGATGCATCATTTATTCTTACATTGCATGGCCTCCCTGCCATAGCAAGAAATGTTCTATTTTAAGGTGAACATCCCAAGATCGACAGCCCTGCTACTATGAACTTTATGGCTCTAGCATTGTACAGATCCTAGCATGGTTACTGTTAACATTTCCTATATTGAAGAAATAACTAACACCCCAATCAGCATTCCCTACATCCAAGTAGTAAAGCACATTGCTTACAATACTTGAAGCATGCTTTGCCCCAACAACAGTTGTTATTCCAAATGTATATTCCCTAAATTACTGTACTTGCTTCCACAATGCTTGTTTAACAATACCTACACCAATCAACAAACACCAAAGAACCAGCAAATTCAGAGCCAAATGTTACAAACACATTCCAGAGCTAAGTCTTATATGACAAAGCATTATCTACAAAATTTGTGTTGGGTTCGTTTAACAGAATATGGAAAGACTTTAGCAAGAACATGATAAGGACCAAACTTTTGCAAGAATGGGACTAGACTTTGGGCTTGCCAATGAAGAATTTGATAACATAGTACTCAACGAAAAATTCTTGCAAAATATATTCTTTCAAAAGAAATTTTGACAAGAAAGGCACCTGATAAGCTGAAGGTTCAAGACAAAATTTTGTAGGAAGATCAGAGTGGAAGACACCACTTTCAAGACATTCAACATGGCCTCCAATATATGTTTCACTCTCAAGTAGATGCCCATTGTAAAACTTTTCTAGTTCAGATTGATGCTTGTTGGAACAAATGATGTTTGCCTTGAATGCCTCCAAAGGTTCATACATTAATAAAAATCCAACAATAATATCATCAAAACCCTATATTATAATCACCAAAGCACTAATAATCATGTTTAAGCCTCAAAGCACCTTTCAAAAAACCTGTGAACAAAAAGGATGAAATCCTTAAAGAAAATAAACATTTTTTTCTAGAATGAAAATTTGGGACTTGAAGAAAGCATTTAAGCATTATAACACTTAATAAGATCTAGCTTGGATTTAACCAATGTTGTACCAAAATAGTAGGGAACAACCAGGAATGTAATTATTTCAATAGCCATTTCATTTACAAAAAATCTTTAAAAGTATACATTATTGAATTTCAGTTTTCTAAATGTGTGAATATTCCAAAACCTTGATAGATTTAAGTGACCCTAAATTAGATTGGAACAATTTATAAACGATTTCAAGCCATCGTAATCAAATTACTTTCTTTCAATATAATGGGAGGAATCTCCTTTCATAGCAATTCACCAAAAACAAAAAGCTCAAAACATGTAGAAAACAAAAAGTAGAGACTGCCATGTAAAGAACTTTTTCAGTGTGCTGAAGAAAGCTGGTAGGCAATACGGTACAGAACTAGATTAAACATATACCCACCATTTTAATCTCAAACAAGACATCCACTAAATTGTTATCCTATCTTAAAACAAAATCAAGATTCATGAAACTACCAATTTAAAAGGTTCATAGTGCATTCTATCCATTAAGCAAAGTGCAACTTGAGATAAAATTGTTGGAAAAGTAACCTTCTAGAACACGTGTAAAATGAAACATACACTTTCTGCCAAGTTTGGATCAAGGATGTTCTACTTCTAGATGAAGAGGTTCTGCAAGTCTAAAATAAAACTACAGCTCCAAAATCAATGAAAATTTTTTTGTTTATAGTGTTACTGCTGCCACAAACATAGGAAAGATACATAAGAATATGCCCACTATTTAGAAACATCAAGACAGTAAGACACGAGATCTTGAAGGGAAAAGAAGAGGAGGTTCATAGAATTAAAATTACAATAAACGAAAAAAATCATTTTGGCATATATGTGAAAAAGGAAAACTCGCACAGTCTAAGCCAAGGATAAATTCCATTTTAATTTCAGGCTGGGCATAAAATGCATTCACCAAGCAAAAATGATTAAATAATATCTGGAGCAAGTCTTGATCTATTTCTCTAAATTTAAGCTCCTTCTAAACATAATATAGAAACTCTAACAAAAAGCTATTTAACTATTAGAAGTTACAGTGTTTTGATAGACAAAACTAGCACCTTTAGGCCCTGGCTACCTTGTGGTAGCTAACTATCACGCTTGACCCAAGAAAAACAATCTAGGTGGCATGCAAATTTAGCATGGCATTCACCTTGAATTTTATCACAAAGGAAGCCAAGTTCCTGCAGTCAACCAAGAGTAATATCAGAATGATACAGTATCTTCACATAATGCAAACAACTTTAGGATAATGATTTACTAGAGATGAAAACTTATAAGCAGCCAAACACATTAACAAATCACTTTGATAGGGTCCAAGTGAGAAATTGCAAAACCTTCTCCTATTTGAAAACATAAATTAAACTTGAATTTTAAATTATATTAGTTTTCATGAATAAGCGGACTAGGTAAACAGCATTAGAGTGCCAATCTCAAATAACAATCAACTAGAAATGATATAGGAAGAGTTGTTCCTAGAGCAAGAGAATAAAATAAATCAAAAGAGAGAAATATACATACAACATTTTAAGTTTTAATTTTAATGTTAATTCTATCCAAACATAGGAAAAGTTAATTCTAAAGCTCGCACAAGTCCCAGCTAAAAATATTTTTTGTAAAATAGACTTAATTAATGGGGTCATGAGACTAAAGCCTAAGAAGCATCAATGCATTCAGACCTGGAAAAATGAGGTAAGAAAAGAGTAAAACATTCTAACCATAATTGCAAAACTTTTTTAGTACTCACAAGCCAGATTGCTACGCGAGTTGTTATTAAATTCATGGTGATTCTTCCCTATAAAATTGATTTGGCAGTAGGGAAAAACACAATTTTTGTGCTAATACTTGTCCAAATCCACATTAAAACCTTTTTCTGCCTACAGTTTTTAAGAAAAACACTATTTTTCACTTCATTTCCAAACACAATTGGCAACTTAGTGTAATTAATCTTTCATATTTTACTTCATTTATTAATTTAAGTTATCTTGGCCGTGCATTTCATATTTTATATTTCAGTATGTTAGCAACAAAGGGTTTTTTATCAACAAAAGTATGAATAATATTTTTTCACATGCTTGTCCTAAGGTCAAATGGGATAAGTATGAGTCGTAAATGATCTCGGACACATGACAGAGCCATCAGTTCAAATCACCAAGAGACATGTTAAAGTGCTAAAATCAAAAACATATTGCAACCAACTTTGGTCCCTGGTGCAGCATATCCAATTGGGCACACCCATGTACAAATCCCAAGTGACTTTAATGTAAAATATCCATCACCATCCAATCTAAATTAAACATAACCTAGCAAGGTCTTTCATCAATAAAAGGACAAAACTAATATATAAAGCGAGAGTGCAGAACACTTTAAATTCACAGTATCACGAATGAAACATTCTAGTCATATACTTTCTATCTATGAGATACACACTTATGTCAGGGTAAAAATCAGTCTTCCATGCTAGATATAATGCCCAGAGAACACAATCAAAATGTATTACTTATTAGAAAAGACAAAATAAAATAATGGTTTGATTCAATATAACTAAGACAAGATCAGAATAAATTACTTAGGCATGTGGAACAAGTACTCTGCACATTAAGACTTTAAATGGCAATGCAGATTCATTGAACCATCATTAATTGTGAACTTTCTCCTGAATAGAAAGTAATTCAAAATCCCCAATAGTTTTCTAATTTAAGCAATTTTCATTCTTGATACGAAAAATCACCTACATCGCTCATTCTCATTCCATAATGATTAGCCCGTTGCTCCAGGAAAGGCCAATCAAAAAAATCACCATTGTATGTCACATAAATCCCAAGTTTGACTTTATGCATATGATCAAACCACTGCTTAATAAGCTCTCTCTGCATGTATATCAAATTTCAAAGGAATTAGAATAAGTTTCAGAGGTACAGAGTTTATGATAGAAAAGGAAATAGCCTAAACTACCTCATTTGGTACATTGGTCACTTTGAAAATCCCTTCGAATTCTGGCTTTGGTGTGTATTCCAAGTCTTCAATGTCCTCCCAAAAACACACTACAAAAGAAGTGGCAAGATTTTAAAAAGCCAAAGAGGGACTATATTCAATAAATGTACCATGATTGACGTAGAGACAACTAGATTCTTAACATGACAAAAGGGAGATATTTAAATACAACACAATTAAAGTCATTGCTCCATTTTTTATATATTTATAAATGCTCCATGGTCAAATATTTCTCATGAAAACAAGAATAAGAGAAGCACCTGTTTTACCCAAACTTTAAACTGTGTCATGCTCATATCAATGTGATACTAAGGAAAGTCATTCCAGAAGTCATTCTTGGAATTCTGTGAGGATATAAGCACGGAGAGCTTTTTTGGTGGACAGAAAAAACTTGAAGTCAAAATTCCAACTTGAATGTAAAAACCAAGTGTATGCTAAAACAAACTCATTCTTATTAATATACCTTTTAGTTACAATTATCACTATATTATTTGGTAAGACTTTACTTTTTCCCACACAATAATAAACCAAGATACGATTATATTCTTTACATGACAAAATGGTGTGATTCTGGTAGGATAGGAGTGTATCTGCATAAATGAACTATTCATTAGTTTAGTTGCTTGTAAAAAGGTCAATTAGTTGACAAGATTCACAGCCACATCACATCAATTTGGCATGAAATTCCCCTTTGGAAGCTTGCAAAGCCAATTCTTCCCATTTAACTTATACATTATTCAAAACTTCTTTAATCTTGATTCCAAACTCTATGAAAAGTAGAGTCAAAAACCAACAAATGCAACCATTCTCATGCTGATCTCACCAATTTTTTGTTGGAAGACTATAATTTCAACCAATGTTTCCTGTCAAGCTCACCACATCACAAAATCATCCTTCACAAGGAAATGTGAGCATGACATTGGTACTACAGAATGTTTGTTAAAAGAAAAATATTTGACCTAGATAGATAAGATAGGTTGGTTAATATGGCCAAGATCAGACATCACCAAATCAACTAATAAGACTATACTAAAACTAAGAATCTTAGGGGAAAAACATAACCTTGTAATCTCTTCTTTTAACATTGAAACCAAGAGGCTTTGCATGCTCCTCCATTTTTGTGATGATCTCAATATCTAGATACTTGGATGTGAAGTGTACAACCTGTTTAACACTCTACACAATACACATCAAAATCACTCATGTTTGAGACCTAAAAGACTCAGTAGCTTAAAATATTCAAGAAAGAAAGAGCAATTCTATGTGGGTATGGTACAGGTTATATTTCTTAGTAGATTGGGTTGTATTTCTTAATAGATTTTTCTTTCAATAGTGATTTTTAGCATTTACTTCAATAATACCACACCAAAAGAAAAATGACTCGGCCTTAAATAAAAAATTAAATTAACATTTTTCAAAACAGAAAAATTTTATGTTATGAATAAAATAATGTTGATGAATAAGTGAAATATTTTGGTAAATTCTATGCGTCATAGTTTTCCTTTTGTTGGTAAGTCTATGTTTTAATTCTATTGTTCAAGTGGTTTGTTCCAATATATACTAAATGTGATCAGAAAGATAAATTTTAACTTTATCATAATGTGTTATACTTGTTCTTTTTAGAAAGTGCAGTCAAAATCTTATGCAATGGTATATTGTTTAATATTTATTAATTTAATATATACCAAAGGTCATATTTTTGTGCAGATTACTAAAATTTTCAAGGAGCTCGAACAAGCAACATTTGCTCTTGAACCCACAGAAAAGGAAATCGGTAGGGATCTTATAACACTGTTGTAGCAGGACAAGGATGTCAATGGTCTAAATCATATATCAAAACTAGAAGCTTTCCATCAAGCAACTACAAGATTGGGAATAGTATCTCCTAAAACAATTTCAATGGAGAAGAGAAGTTTGAGGAAGCAACTTGATAAATCTCATTGTGAGGATGACAAGAGAAAAGAATCAATTATTTCATACCTCCTACACATCCTAAGAAAATACAACAAGCTTTTAACAAATGAATGTATGGATGATGCCAATTCTCAGTACTCCGATCCATGTTCTCCTACAGTCAGCAATTCTTTGGATGAAGCTCATGTTAATAGCAGGAGGAGGGACCAGGATGATTCTAAAATCCAGTCATTCAAATTGGGTTCCAAGGAAACTCTTAGAAGTTCCATGGGAATGTTGCCAGCAGTTCCTAAAGAATTTAGATGTCCAATTTCCTTATAGTTAATTTCGAATCCTATGATCATTTTCTCTGGTCAAACATATGAAAGAATATGCATAGAGAAATGGTTCAGTGAGGGTAATGATACATGCCCAAAAACATAGCAAAAATTATCGTATCTTTTTGTCACTCCTAACTACTGTGTGAAGGGATTAATTGGGAGTTGGTGTGAGAAAAATGGTATCAGAGTTCCAGAACCACCTCCCCCAACTTCTTTGCCTTTGATATACTGGAGATGGGAGTGGTCAGATTCCATGAAAAGAGTTGCTGATGGTCGGTTGAAAAGAGTCAAGGTGGGATCATCAGACGATGACCAAGTTGCAAATTTTGGTGAGGGAGATGCTGGTGCTTTATCAACTCCCACTTTCGATCATAACATCTCCTCTGAGTCCACAATTTTATCTATACAAGGAAAATTAATACAAATCAGTGGTACAGACCCTTCTTTGACTTACAATATGGTGGACTCTCAAAATCTAGAAAAGCAGAGTACTAAAAAGTATGAAAGGTTGCTTGCAAACCTTAATTCATCAAGTTTAGGAGTACAGTGTGTAGTTGCATAGGAAGTGTAAGGATGATGGTGCTTGTTCTTATATGGGTGCCAATCATTTTATTTCTTCTCTTGTGAATTTCCTGCAATATTTTGTAGATGCACTAGATACGAAGGCTCAAGAAGTAGGGGCATTTGCACTTCTCAAAATAACTTGGAACAATAATAGGTAGACAATTTTAATCTGAAATGTTGAAACAATTTTTGGCATTTCATTCAACCATCTTTAGCAATCAATTGTTTAAATGTATTCATGTAATATCTACGAAAAATTTCTTATAGTGTTCTTAAAATTTTTATTTTGTAGGAACAAGGCATCAATTCTATCTTCAAGTGTAGTACCATTGTTATTGAATCTTCTTGATTCGAAAGTAGTTGAAGTAGCATTGGCAGTTTTACTAGTGCTATCTAGTTGGGATGACAATAAGGCAAGCATTGGGTCCTTGGGAGCTATTCCTTACCTAATTAAACTACTAAGCTCAAAATCCTACCAATGTAGAAAAGATGCTCTAAATTCATTATATCATTTATCCACAAATGCTGAAAATTAGTCTAGAATGGTGTCAGTAGATGTTGTTTCCAAGATTGTTCATCTTCTCACTATCTGTGAAGTTGATTTTATAGAAATTTTCATTAGCATCTTATATAATCTAACTACCATTGAAGATGGAAGAATAGTGATTGCCAATACTGATGGTTGTATTATGACTATAGTAGAGTTGCTTGATACAGGCACCCCTAAGGAACAAGAACAATCAGTGGCTATACTCTCGTTGCTATGCACCAAGAGCTTTGACCATTGTCAGCTGGTTTTAAGAGATGTACTTTGAAATGATGTACTTTGAAATCAAAAAATACCCTCTTATATTATTCAAACATTATTTTGTAGACTTGTAGGCAAATATCAGCATGAGGCCAGAGTTGTAGATTTGAATATTGATTATTAGATAGGTTCAAGAGATACTAACACGTGTCAGATGCCAAATAGATGATCGCCATAGCAACATCCCATTTTTCTCCTTCTTTATAAAGAGGTTGGTTTTTCCGAAGATCATCTAGGAATTCCTTGGGTGAAAGTATGTCCATTCCAGGAATACCTTCAATTGGACCAGATGCAATACCATTTACACATATTCCATAATGCACAATAATTAATAAAGACTATAATGCACAATAATTAATAAATATTGTACAGATTATGGAAAAACTTAATAAATTTCTTGTGCTACTCTTTGTTTGAAGGAATTACATCTGGGGTTTATAGCCACTTTATAAGTTATCATCATACAAAGGACTTAAATTGGATCCTCCATGGCATGGATTAGAAGGCACATTCCAATTAACCAAGAAGATTATGCCTAAGATATTGTCATGTCCCATGAGAAAGAAGACGATGGAAATTGTGGGCAGAACGAGTAAATAGAAATCACCCTAAAAAAAGAAATCATTGAGTTCCAAAGGAAGCTTAAAGATCAATACAGTTTAGCATTACCAAATGAACTTCAAGATAAAATCTCAAAAGAAAATAGTCAAACCAGACCTTGTGTATAGAAAGAAAAGAAAATTATATTAATGTCCACAAGGGACTAGAGATAGCAAAAGTTTTTAAAAAGTTTTAGGAAGATGAAAAGCAGAATTGTCTGAACTCTGAACTTTGAAGGTGTATTTATTATTGAAGTAATATGTTAAAACTTAAGACACATAAATCATTGATACGTAGGAGATTTTTTCCACATCAAGTCAAATTCTGATATTGCTATCAAGATTCAATAGTATAGTTTTTTATTCAAACTCATTGAACCATGATTCATGCATAGTAGTTCACACAGACTCATTTCTCATGAGAATGAATGAAAACTTTGCACTCATTGCATCGAGGGAGTGCTCACAAAGATGAAGCACCATGACTTTCTCAAAGGCTCAACCATTCTAGTACTACTCCAGCTCAAGAAGGCTTAACTATGGAGTTTCCTCCATGGTTTAAACCACTCTACTTGGAATCCCATTTGAAAAACCTACAAAAAATGTTGTGCCTTATGAACCATTCATTAGAAAGCTCCTTGAGCTCATCAATAGATAAGCCTAAGATATTTTCCATAGCAAGTCAAATTGTGATATTGCTATCACGATTCAACTGTACATTTTTTGAGTCAAACCCATTTACCCATGAATATAATATATGACCCAAGAAAGAGGGTGAAATTGTAAATGTAATGGATTATACATCCTTTCCTCCTACTACCAGATGACTAAAGGTTCTTGTGTGCTAATTGTAACCCCTTTTCTTGTAGTTATTTGCAAAATATATGTGGAAAAATGAAATTTCTGAAATGAAAACTCACAGTAATACAATTAAATTTCTAAATGAAATGTAACTATAAATACTGGTAGAAATTAAATTACTTGAGACAAATATATAATTGGATTGTTGTTGAATTAAATCCTACATTGGTCAAAATTAAATAACAAGGATAACATATAGAGCATCACATGTCCAAAAATGCTTTGTCAATAGGACAAGTGGCTAGACAGTGAAAATCTCAACATGGGAGGATTATACCATTCACTACTCCCCTACTAACAAAATGTCAAAAAGTCTTTAAATGACTATGTGCCATGCAGGTCCCTTTGTCCTTAATACCAACATACATGAGGAAGATATGTCTTAGTTCAATGACTAGTTTTGGAGGTTGCATTAAGATGCTTTAAAAACACACAAGTAAAATAACCTCAGCAAATGTGAAAGTCCAGAATCAATGAATGCATGGGCTTATTTCAAACAATATACTTGACAACTTAGACACATAAGAAATCAAAAGCATAGTCATCCACTTTAAAGAATTCTTGAATGCCCCTCCATTTGACCTGACTAAAGCCCAAATAAAATTTAGATTAATGTGATTCCTATGCAAAATCCAAGCTACAAGTACAAGTTGCCTACCTTAGAGACAACCTCATCAATATTTGCAAGATAATTGTTGCAGGACTTGCAAACATAAATCCAACCCTTTAGCTGTACCAAAAATAGCCTCCCCATGTTACTGACCAGCAGTAATATCAGCCCTTAATATTAGACTCAAAACTTCTCACTGGCAAGATTTCAAGTATTGCATGACCCCAATTAATTTTCCACAATAGAAATCAAATTCCAATTAAATTAGATAAATTTATTGATCAAATAAGATACCATTGCAATTACATACATCCTACCCATGGTTCAAAACACAATAAAACTAAGAATATCAGTTCAAGCGCTCATTAAGTGGCAATAAATGCCCTAATTCATCTACCACTCAGAAGAGATCCCCACTGCTATTTCAAGATCGAAAAAAGGTCTCTGAAGCAATTTAATAGCACAAAAGTGATTTCAAAAACATTCTAATGAAGACCAAAATTCTACCAAAAGAAGTGATAAAATTCTACCGTTTATGGAAATATCATCTAAAATGTTATAACCAAAGAAAGCCTTGCATGAAAGAATTTTATCAAGAAATCTAAGAGAGCCAGGAATTGTTCAAGGTATTAAATGTTGGTGGAAAAGGTGGAAGTTTTCTACATCAGCTTCAAAATTTCAATTGGTCATTTAAGATGGCAGCAGTGGCCTTAATCGATATCATGGTGAGGCTACTAACAAAGTTTGAGTGGGATTTGAAGAAGGATGTTGGTGCAGAGAATATGATGAAAGCTTATAAAGAAATAAGAGATTTGTTAGAATTTGTGGACTTCCCTGAGAACATAGACATTCAACCAATGGATATGTTTGGTTCATGTAACTTTGAAGCTTTTGAGATGAGTTTGGAAATGACAAGCACATGAAATGGTTAGAAAAGAAAATTGAGCAGCATGGAGGAGGAGATGCTCAATGGACTACAATGAGTCAACACCTTTTTTATTTCCTCAAGGAAGAGAAAGAAGAATTAGAGAAGGAGATGAAAAAATTAGAGTGTAAAATTGGAGATAATGTTTCCTATGTGACACTTTCAGGATTCTTTCTCGTATTCATCTGGCCGTTCATCTTGATTCTGGAAATGTGGAAATTCCTAGATGAATGGTTGCACAAATGGGAGCAAAATGGGAGCCTGTGAATGAATCGCAAGAGCCTCTAAATGAGTCACAGGAGCCTATGAATGAATCACAGGAGCTTGTGAATGAATCGCAAGAGCCTGTGATTGAATCGTTGACCGGTGTAGATGGATATGTGGTTGACTATCTTGCAGTGTGTCTTGGGTATGTGGTCAGATGCCTTGGAGTCCTACTTCTAATTTGCATGATCATAATTGTAATAACGATATTATACTTACTATTATTTGTCCCAATTGCAATAACAACAATGTTCCTCTGGAGAGATGAAAAAGAAAAGCATGGATACTATAAGAAACATGCACTAAACAAGAGCTAACATTTTGTCTACATCCCTATCTTAGATTCTTACATCTCTGAATTGGAAAATGATAATAATTCTAAGGACGATAACATTGTAATCACTGGCTTGGGAAATGAAATGATCGATTTCTTCAGAGAGCTTATTCAGGGTTGTGTTCAGCAATTACCAGATTTGCTGATAAAACACTCCAACAAGTGGGCCAGAGAATTCCAAGAAGACAAGATAAACAAGGCTTTGGAGATTAAAAAAAAGCTCATAGCACTAATGGAGATGACAGTAATAGGGGATATCAATGTCAACCAAGCAAATAAAAAAAGAGAAAATGAAAGAGTAGAGAATGAAATTCAAATTGACTTGATGGATTGAAAGTAAAAGGTCATGCCATCTGCCTGACGAAGGGCCACACCACCCTTACCAACTCACAACCAATAATGCAACAATATGAAGACAATTTTATTATACCTGAAAATTCAATAGCAATTACAATAACATTTTTCCAAGATCTCTCAAGATCCAATCCAAACCCAAGCTAGTCTAGATCCACACTCTGGTAGAAACCTCTGAGATCTCAACTTGTGCTTGCAAGCCACTAAGCAACCTCCTTGTTTCTAAACCGCAGTCACTAGCTCTTCTCCAACTTTATCCAAGATCCAATCGTAAACTGCCTCACATTCGGCGCTCTGTCCACAGACTTAGGAAAACTCACTCTTCACTTCCTACTTCTCTTTCACACCTTGAAGCCTTCCAAGCTTCTACTTCCCAAGCTACTCCTTCTCGAGCTTCTCCTTGAGCTTCTACTCCTCAAGCTTCCCCTTCTCAAGCTTCTCCTTGAGCTTCCACCTCTCAAGCTTCTCCTTGAGCTTCCACTCTTCAAACTTCTCTTTGAGCTTCTACTCCTTAAGCTTCCCCCTTGAGCTTGATTAGAAATGCTCATATGCCTTGCTTAAATAGGCACTTACCACCCTATGCATGACTTATCCACAACCTTCAAGAATTCCTCCTACACAATATCCACAACCTTCTAAAACTTCCATAACCTTCTAGAATTACAACTAAGCACCACCATGTGGCCCAATTAGAAAATTACATTTCCTTTATGGATCACAACAAATATTAAATGCAAGATTTAAGAAACTTTCCACAAGCTTCTAAGATGCCACCTACACACCTCGAAAATAAAAATCCCCTTTTCCTTTATTTTCTCCTTTTTCCCCTTTTTAATTTTTTATTATTTCTCCTCTAATTTTCGTCACTTTCTCTCTCCTCCACAAATTTTTTTTTTTTCCAATTTTTTTTTTCAAATTTTTTTTTTTTTCCCCAATATTTTTTCCATGCAAGATGCTCCTGCATCAGACTCCCCCGGTAGATAGAAAAGTGTGTCCCACACTTTGATGCCAAAAGAAAGATCTACCACCATCTTCATCTTCACCAAAGCTTTCCACCTCAACGGGAACAACAAAAGCACCATGCAAATCTTCCACATTTGCATTACTCTATCAAACACTAGAATCTCAACCATCCAATCAGCATGCTCACCTTCAGAAACAAATTGAACATAATGCTTCATTACCAAACTCCCATTCACATCAGCAACTAGTGAATCCATACCAGCAATAACAAGCTCTCCAACAATCAGATCATTCACGATCGAGTGCTCTGCAACATACAAGTCACCACCAACATCAACTAGATCATTTATGACCAAATGCTCTGTAGTCTCCATGTCAGACTCAACCAGCTGATCATGAAAACAACCCTCTATCCCAACAACATTAGGAATATCTTCAGCAACAACCTCTAGTTGCTCTGCAAGTTTTGCATCAGACTCCACAAACTGATCAGCAAAACCATCCTCTTCCACCTTGACCTTCTTAGCTTGATCAGCCAATCTAGCATCCAACCGAGAAATCATCTTAGAAAAATTTCTCTCCACTATATCATGGATTTTGGCAATCATCTTAGGGTCCAATCCTCTTGGAGCCATCTTCCAAGATCTTCATAAACCCTCTGCAACAAATCCTTCCCACGCTCCTTGTGACAACCTTGAATTGTTTGCAAGTCAGATCACAACCTGCCACCTCGCACAAACAATCAGGAACCACATCACAAGTCTAGGACCACGGATTTGCAATCCACAAGCTCTGATAAACTTTTCCCAACCAAGGTCGTAGTACAAACTGCATCACACTTCGGCGATCTGCTTGTACACTTAGGATCTCCTGCTCTGATAAACTTCACCCAACCAAGGTCCTGGTACAAACTGCCTCACACTTTGGCGATCTGCTTGTACACTCAGGAACTCCCGCTCTGATACCACTAACGAAGGGCCACACCACCCTTACCAACTCACAACCAATAATGCAACAATATGAAGACAATTTTATTATACCTAAAAATTCAATAGCAATTACAATAACATTTTTCCAAGATCTTTCAAGATCCAATCCAAACCCAAGCTAGTCCAGATCCACACTCTGGTAGAAACCTCTGAGATCTCAACTTGTGCTCGCAAGCCACTAAGCAACCTCCTTGTTTCTAAACCGCAGTCACTAGCTCTTCTCCAACTTTATCCAAGATCCAATCGTAAACTGCCTCACATTTGGCGCTCTGTCCACAAACTTAGGAAAACTCACTCTTCACTTCCTACTTCTCTTTCACACCTTGAAGCCTTCCAAGCTTCTACTTCCCAAGCTACTCCTTCTCGAGCTTCTCCTTGAGCTTCTACTCCTCAAGCTTCTCCTTCTCAAGCTTCTCCTTGAGCTTCCACCTCTCAAGCTTCTCCTTGAGCTTCCACTCTTCAAACTTCTCTTTGAGCTTCTACTCCTTAAGCTTCCCCCTTGAGCTTGATTAGAAATGCTCATATGCCTTGCTTAAATAGGCACTTACCACCCTATGCATGACTTATCCACAACCTTCTAGAATTCCTCCTACACAATATCCACAACCTTCTAAAACTTCCATAACCTTCTAAAATTACAACTAAGCACCACCATGTGGCCCAATTAGAAAATTACATTTCCTTTATGGATCACAACAAATATTAAATGCAAGATTTAAGAAACTTTCCACAAGCTTCTAAGATGCCACCTACAAACCTCGAAAATAAAAATCCCCTTTTCCTTTATTTTCTCCTTTTTCCCCTTTTTAATTTTTTATTATTTCTCCTCTAATTTTTGTCACTTTCTCTCTCCTCCACAATTTTTTTTTTTCAAATTTTTTTTTTTTTCCCCAATAATTTTTCCATGCAAGATGCTCCTGCATCACTGCCTCATTTTCAACTTATCTATCACATACTCTAAATTCAACATCAAACCTTGTAATCATTACGTATAAGTTATTTTCTAAATGAATATTTTCTATTTTAGGTTTTTCCTTGTTTTGTTTGGATTGATAAATCGACGAAGTTAAGAAGTTTTGTATTGATTTTAAAAGTAAAAATTAAAGATATGCATGAGTTTTGCAAACTATATTCAATAGAGAATGATCAGTTAGCCAATAAATAATCAACATGTCCTAAACACTGACTACCCACCCACACAAAATAAGAAATATATATAGAATAGCCCTAAGAATCACTTGCCTTTTGGTTTTATAATAGCCTTGTTTTTGCTATTCAAATTGTAGATTTTATCATCAAGGCCTAAAAACAATAAAACCCAAAAATAATTTTGGGTTGTCTACTATCGAATCCCAAATGTTTTCATATCCTTGTTTAACTACACTTAACAGAAATCCCATAGGCTGTCAATTAACAGGTGATCTTGAGTTCAAAATATCAATTTTGATCTGAGTTCTACCCATTCTTTTTTTTTATGATGGATGGAACTCAAGATGGGATGCTTGAAAATGGAATGTTGAAAATGAAGTCTACTAATTTTATTCTTTTCACATTTTGACTGAGCTAAGATTAGTAAACTTGAATATGTGGGTGTAGCATTTAAGTAGAGTTGTTCCCAAGCTTTTACTTGTTTTGATGCATGGTATGTGGACTTGGTCCTGAGGACCAGCAATGGATTCGACCCCTTCCAATCACCATTTTTAGCTTCTCTTATTTCTCATTGGGAAGTCACCAAATAAAATGAATAATAGTGCTTAACATATGTTTTAACCATCTTGCCTCAACTTTCAAGATGTAGAACTATGAAAAGTTTATTAAAACATGAAATTTCAATCACTATGGTACATAATCTGCATCCAAATGTAAATTATGTGTTACTACTGGATTTGGACATCACTGATCTATAAAAGATTATATATTAAATCTTTCCTCTAACCTATTTAGGTAAAGCACTTTTCATATAATTGTACATCTCTTTTCTCAGCCACATTCTCATCAATTTCCTAACTTTTAACAAAACCATATACAAACAATAAGTTATGGAAGACATATTATTGTGCCATTTTAATTGTATGGACCTTCATTGTCCTTGTTTTATTGTTACTTTACCTTGGGCAAATAACAACAATAATAATTCATAATTTAATAGAAAGAAAGAAATTGTATTAATGTTTATGAATGACCAATAGATAAATAGAAGTCTAGTCAAAAGTATAGCCAACAATGACAGCAGAAAGATAAGTGCCTAAAGTATCTCTGACTATGTTGGGAACTATAAGAAACAAATATATCAATTTCAAATGCTATCATTATAGAGAACCAATATGGATATCTATCATCATTAAATCCATACTTTATAGTAGATCTTATTTTCATCAAATAAAATGCAAAAGAACATTTGTCTTTTTAAAACAATATATTACTAGAGATTACCTGTAATCCATTATTCTAACAACTGGAGGGTCTTCGTTGCGGGATAAAATCACCTACATAGTATATAGACACCAGTGAATGTATGAAGTATTATTTACTATACAAAACATTTAACACTGCCACTTTATTGAATTTTGAGATACATAACAGGAAGCCTGTGAAGCAGCTTCATTCACAACATACAATTGATCTCCCATGGAAAGCAATAACCAGACACTCCAAGTTAAACTTACTATTACATAATTGAACAAATCTATCTAATCTCTAAAGATTGTTTAAAAACTTAAAGCTGAGAAAAAAATTAGAATGAGTACGGCTATTGAAAACTTGAACAAGATATAGGTATCAAGTATTTTTTCAGGTCCAAGAGAAACATTCAGCCACTCATTATGCCTTCCTATTAGTTACAATAAATTTTAGAACCCTCAATAAATCCTTGACGTCCTAGATATATATCATGGATAGTGAATATTTGGGGCTTATTTATTGTTACTTTCAATGTCATGGGTTTACAATTTGTGATAATTAAGTGATAGATCCACTGATAGGGTGAAAACAAAACCCAAATGTCAATAGAGCATTGTAGAAGAACTCCAAGATAATTAGTCCAAGAATAATTAGTAATAGCAATAGATGATTTTATTTACTAATTATAATGAGAAAAAGAAAGAGATTAGGGTTACTATGGTCCTTGATGAGCTGAGGAAGGACCAGATTCATCACACCCCAGTGGCTGGCGAAATCCCATCTTCGCTAGTGGTAGTGTTCTTGCATCCTCTGTCTCCAACCCTAACCGCAATAATTTCAGTCATAAATCCATTCTCCATGAAACTCATAAGCCTCTCGATGAACCTCAAACTCCTTTGGATGATAGATTTCTTGATATCCATAACCTCGTGATTCCATACTGTCAAGATGGGAAATCAATCATAAATGCTCTGCACAAAAATTGCCACTTTGAAATCTAAAATCCATATATCCATCTGCAAGTGTGAGAAAAAGAACTCATTTCCATTCATCATCATTTGAACATTAATGGCCTTCATTCACATGCTAAGAGCCCCAAAATACAGTCGATCACATTCACCAATTCTTGTGCTTGTGCAGCTCCCTCATGCTCCATGTTAAAATTATTTGATGGTTGCCACTGCTAAGTGGAAGAGGGAAGCTTATTGTCTTCGAGAGGAGTCAGCTCATATCATACACTTGAATGAGGTCTTGATAAGCCGAACCCCCAATAGTGTAATCAGAAGAGAGATTTTGGCGTGGGCAAATTCGAGCTGAATAACATCCAATCCGAAACCAATTTTTTTCATGTTAAGCTCGTGTTGGTAGAAATTTCAACCAACACAGGCATGGATTTTTTTTAAAAAAGATATTTTTCTTTCATATTCCAACCAATTTAAAACATTTTAATAGATGGTCAAAAATTTAGGTCGAAAAATAGGGTCAAATGTACTAGTTGCATGGATATGCCTATACAACCTCGACATTAAATTTGGATTTAATGAGCACTGCTTTGTTACCTCTGCTCTTGTAGGAGATTTCCCCTAAATTGGAAAATTTAATGATAGGTCATGGAATGAATCATTAACCAATACTAAACAGATAATAGAAATAGTCTTTCAAGAACAAGTTGATCTCTTTTTGTTCAAGTTTTTGGAGCCAAGGATAGCAGTCCCCTCACACAAAGATACATACAGAATGAATTGACAAATTTAAAAGTCAAAGTTCAGAGCCCAAATATAAATTTCAATCACTTATTTCTCAATCCAAAGACCACTTAGAAATATAATGGCTATACCCTCATCTTAGTTAGCCAACTTGCGTAGTTGGTGATAATAGTACATCAAAGTGGCAGCAACATGTGGCGTAAATAATTTCACTTCCAATTTCTTAGGACCAACTGCTTTACTGAATCAATTAATGCACTCATTCTATCTAATGTATTGATACTAATCCATAGACAAAATTTTCAAATGACTAAGCAGTAAAATGAGTGTTCAAATGACAAAATATTACAAACGATGATGCTGATAAAGACAGTTGGATGTAGTTATTGTTGTTCTAACTACAAGATAACTGCATATAGGCTTATTTATACATGATCATGTGTAAAGTTGAGTGATTGATTACTATCATCGGTAATGTATTTCTCTCGAAGAGTTCCTATCGCACCTGAGTGTGTATAATCTTTCTTCAGATATAATAAAATAAGAAGATTTGATTTTTTTTAAGAAAATGCGATAGCCTTTATGTGTAAAATGTTGAGAATATATAAGCTAACCATAAAGGTTAAAAGGCATCTTCTAAGAATTGAAGTTGTTTTCATTTTTTTAAGAAATTAAACTTGACTTTGAGTGTGGGATGTTGCCAATATATGAGTATTGCTTATGATTATTCTTAATGGATTTGTAAACACTTGCTAAGCTAACCATTGAGGTTAAGTGCCATCTTTTGAGAAATAAGGTTGTTTTGAATTCCATCAAAATGGTTAATATTTTCTTCAACAGATTTTTAGAAGAGAATGTTTGCAAACACACAATTCACGAAGAGAATGTGAAGGAAGAAAATTGACCACACGATATGGCTGATATTAATTATATGTGTTATGGTATCATTTTTAATTTAAGAATATAAATGAACTACATGAATGATATTTTTGGTCCTTACCTTGGTTCATATTTTAATGATGTTATTGTTTTTAATAAGAATAGAGAGGTGCAACTGCAACAGTTTCAGAAATGGTGGGGTGTCTAAATAGACATGTCTCATCATAGTGCACTTCACAGGATATATTACTTCTACAATTATTCATCTTTTGCATCCAATATTTTCCTTCTTTTGTTGAGTTTCTTAGTTGTCATTTTGCAAGTAAACACACAATATCCATTATTGATAGAAAAATAAATGTGCTTTGTTATCATTTGCAATGCAGTGTGTTTAATTTACCCAAATTTTATTTACTATATATTTTGTATTTATTTGATAAATATAAATATATACAAGTAACTTTGGAAGTATATACCCAGTGGGACTTGGAGACTCTCTTGTCCACGATCTCTTACATTCAGTGGGATCTGAATATCCAAGGGCGTGTAGTAAGGTGTCTTAGACTTGGCTCTTACTCATGGCCATGATGGATTTGATTCAAGGTAAGTCTTTCAAACCCAAACTATGGTCTTCGAGCACCAATATTCAAACAGGAGTTAACAAAAAGAAAACAAACTTTGAAAAATATAATGTTACATTCTTCCTCCTCGAAATTTAAAGGCATCTATCGATTCATTGGAAGAAATAGAAGTTTGAAGCTTAAAAAATGACAAACTAGGGCACGCCCACGGCTTCCACTGTTACAGCAAGTCATTCTTCCTCAATACTCCACCAATCGATCTCAAATCAAAATCAAAATGGATGAATGAAGACAAGAGAAATTTACAAAGATCATCTACCGGTGTTTCATAGCAAGGATCGATCTTTCTGAGGTGTTCAGAAGAGCGAAAACCATTTTTGCATGTAGCTCCCGCGCGCGGGCAAATGCATAACAATGAAATAGAAAAATCCCTTTTTTAGTTTAACATTATGAAGCCCGTGTTGGTCAAAATTTGACCAACACGAGAATGGATTAAAAAAAAAGGATTCTTTTCCTTCCATATTTCGACCAATCTAAAACATTTTAATAGATGGTCGAAAATTTTGGTCGAAAAATAGGGTCAAATGTACTAGTGGGGATTCCAACTTAAGATTTGTCCTTATTGGCAAAATATCATAATTCAATCTTTAAGTCGGCTTAAAAATGGTTTACATAGTAGTTTGTGCCAATACAAACAACTATGACAAAATTGTGTTACTCAGCAACTAAAGTCTCTAGTGCTCGACACATACTGACTTCAATACTATCACTCGACATCTAAATGACTTGGCATGCACTTCTTGCTCGGCTCCTAAATCACTCAACACATACTATCTGCTTGGCACTTGAGTGACTCGACACATGAGTGACTCGGTACTCACTATTTACTCGGCATGCTCTAACTTATATGTTGTGCTCAGCATATGTTACATGTTTAGAATTAACTAAGTAAATGACATAAGTGTATAGACAGTCACTAGTCAAAACCATTATGAGATCAACTCTACATAAAGAGACATGCACGATGAAATAATTTGTAGAGATCTGTAATCAAATATAGTGAAGGTTTTGAGGAGAGTTTAATGAACAAGATAAAAGTAATATTCCAACTTGAAAATAATAGAAAGATCAAGATGCAACCAACATAGTCAAATGTATTTGGAGAGTTTGGGAACAAGATGGATTCATAAATATGGTAAGAAAGATGTTAAAACCCTAATTAGGTTTACTGCATGAAAAGGAAAAAAAGAAATAAAAGGAGATCAAGAAGAATAGTCAAGAGTAGCTAAAACTTGATGAGTGAATGAGATAGATGTAGAATTGAATTGTGAGGTCAAGAATTTGGTTATAGAGAGCCCATAAAAGGATTAAAGGAGAAGAGATAGAGAAAAATGGATGTGAACATCTTAGGGAGAAATAAATTAAAGGTCCTTACTACCTTGTTTGAATACTTAATAGTTTCTTCAAGTGTTTGTAAAATTATTAATTAGGTAGTTCCTAACAAGACTAGAAGTTCTTAATAGAACTCATTGTAAATCCTTTAACGAGGTGAACATTTTATAAGTGGGATATAATCTCTTAATAGAGTAGTCTTTGATAGGACTATTAGAAACATCTAAGAATGTATCAATCATTCCTAATAGGGTGATTTTCTTAGAAGGTGATAATTGTAGCTCTTAACAGTAAAACCATTTTATTGTAGTGAAGATTTGTTGGTGTCATCCCCATGGAATTTTTTCCCTCTAACGAAGGGTTTCTGCAAGATCAAAAATCATGAAGTTATGTGTGGATGCATGATTTTTATTTTGTTATATTTTTACTATTTTGTATTTTCAGCAATAGGTAAACAAGTTTATAGTGCAGTAGTTAATAAATTAATGAATACAAGTTATTGGTTACTAGATTGCATAGCTAAATTGAGGTTAAAGTTTGAGTAGGTAAATTTTACAAGTATTGGTTCATCACAAAAAAATTTGATTTGAAACAAGGTTGGAAAGGTTGTAATGTTCCCATTTTCATGGGTATAAGAGTTAGTTTGGATTAGCCTATAATTGGCCCTCATAAGTTAGGTCAGGTAGTTAGAGGGCTCTTAGTTGGAAATATAGGATGATCTTCCCCTTTTGGAGTACAAAAGCATTAAATATTTCTCTTCATTTGGTTTATTTTGGTATACTTAACGATTTATAGTAAGTCATTTACGCAAGATTTCTATACTTTGCAAGACACTTAGACTAGTCTCTATTCTAGTCATGAATTTTGGCCCCTTTGTTTTGATTTTAAAAAGGGCATTTAGGGGTTTTTCTAATTATACTAAATTAAGGGTTGATAGAGATGGAACCTTACTATTTTTATTAAGGTGCACTAGTTATAAGTGACTATAGTGGGCTGCCTCTTGGTGAAATTAGAATTGATTTGTGACAATTAATAGTGGAGTTACAATATTATAATTATTATTAAAGATATAATTTAATAATAATTAATTATTAAGTGCATAATAGTAATTAAATCATGAAGTGACTAAAGTAAAGTTATAATATAAAGTCAATTTAGTTATTCCAACATGTTCAAGAAGCTTCCTAAGAAGGAATTAGAAGTAAAGAAT
Source organism: Cupressus sempervirens (assembly GCA_028749045.1). Classification (NCBI taxonomy): domain Eukaryota; kingdom Viridiplantae; phylum Streptophyta; class Pinopsida; order Cupressales; family Cupressaceae; genus Cupressus; species Cupressus sempervirens. The sequence continues at coordinate 123,930,569 of CM053792.1, forward strand.
GTTTTGTCCCACATTGCTAAAAGCACAAGCATTAACCAACTAAGAGGCTATATTTAAGCATGGTCATCCTTTCATATGAAATATGTTATGATAATGGAATATTGAAAATTTATATTTCTCCATAGTTGATGAAAATCAGTGATTGAATATTCCAAATACAAAAGCCCTTAGAAGTAGTAAAGGTTGGATGAAAAAACATTGCTTCATTAAGAGTGGATTAATGTAAATTTCACAATTGAATTTTAATGGTAAGTTTTGATTTTGAGAGAAACATTTCTATATTTTATTGTTACAATTGAAGGACTAATAGTTTAGAATATAGCTCTATGAAAAATATCTCATAAAGAAGCATTTCTATCGGCTATCCTTTTTGGTAAATGAAAAGCCATGTTGAAGCATTTGTTGGTGTAAATGCATTCTATTGTGAATACCAAGAGCCACATTCATCAACTATTGTGGACTTGCAAATTCATAGGTTCGCTTATGAGTGAGAGTGATGTCTCAGAAGGGACATTGGTACTTTAAGTCTGAGGTGATGTGCATAACCATTGTTACACATTATCAAAATCTCAACTGTTGTGAATATATTAAATGTTGTGCATGGTTAAAAATTTGAGCTCCTATAGAGATGGCATGAAGAGTAACAACTCTAAACAACATGACCTAGTGTAGAGGTCAAACCGACCACATTGGAGTTCTTTATGCTCATCTAGTGTGATAATGTCATCATCCTTTACTAGTTATAATTAGTGTATGTTAATATTGTCAAATTTTGGTAAAGTATTTTAAATATGCATTATTATCACTTGTGAGAAAACTATTAATATGAAAGTCTCACAAAAATGGAATTTTACACACTTGCAACATATATGATATAATGATTATTTACTAAGCCTACAACAACATACATGAATCAAGTTTAAAATAGTGATTTACTTGTTGACAAAGGATGATGTGAAAAGTGTTTGATTTAATGCCTTTGAGAAATAAATGTATATTTCATAATGATGTAACCATCCTCTTGGTTGAAAAGTATTTGACTTAATGTCTATGTTATATATGTGAGTCTTGTCTTTGTAATTTTAATCTAGCAAGGGTTCTTATAGTTGTATCAAAGTGTTGCATGTATGTTAAATGTTTGATTAGATTTTTTTTGAGTAAAAGTACAAGTTGGAAGTTATGACTTTTGGGGTTCTAACAATGGTATCAAAGAAATTTCTTACCATCCTACAAGTGTTGGAAATACTTGAACTCACATGCTGGAAAATTTGAGTGACCAAAGTTTATTTTTAGTTGGGTGGCAAGTTAGTTTCATGCTTAGGATTAAAGATTGAACATTGTTACATACCTTCCTATTCTGCTAAAGAAGGAAAAGGAGCCCAATTTACCTTAAACAAGAACAATGACATATCAATCATAATTTCCATCTTATAAATGATGTACTTTCACATTAAAAAAATGAGCCTATAATTGAGAGGACTAATTTCAATGAAAATAGTCTTCCACTTGAGCATAATGATGCTTTAAAAGTCATGGTTAGTTTTGAATGTGTTATAGGAGTGACCTTAAGTATTGGCACTTATGATTCAAGTGTCAAGAATGAGGATTGCATGCAAATATTATCCATAACATTTCTCATTTACATGAAAATTATAAATACATTATGCATCAGCATGAGATAGGAGTGTTTACACATATGAAAGGTGGTGTCATTGAAATGTCACATGAAGGTACTCAAGAAATGGGTACTAATGATACAGTGTATGTTGAAGATTTGTGTTTTGATGAATATGATTTCTCAACTCAAACCTTAGGAAAGAAGTTCTAAAATTTAATTAGTTGCATCAAATCCTAGGATTGCAATTTGAATGGTGATGTCCACAGTTACATTTGGAGTGGAAGCGTGTGAAGATAAGGTCATGTTAGTAACTTCTACTTTTCCATTTGAGCTATATTTGGAGGTACATAACTATAGTACCTAACTTGTTGATGTTGTATTGATAATAATGTAATACCCATCCCCTTTGTTATCATTGTGTACTCTCTGTCAAGTTCTATTTGAATCGCTTGTGAACGTGTTAGCCCTTAAGTGATATTTGAATACAAATATTTCAATATGTTAATGCAATTATTTATTGTTGATGTCATATGATATGTTTGTAACTGATGATTATTGTATCTTCATGATGATGAGTTGTTATATTAAAACTTAATGATATTTGCATTCATGATTTACTAATGGTACTTACCCCATACTTGCATGTGTATGGTGTACGTGTTTGCTTTACATTTATGTCTGATGTGTCTGATGTGATTAGGGGAGGGAGTCATAGTCATTTGTTAGTTAGGATCTACATGATGTATTGCTCCCTGTCATTGCTTGTTTCTCTTAGATATATATGCACATGTACATGCACTCGTCTTTTATGTAGGTAGCAGGTACTTGGCATTGACTTCCTGGAATTGCTTGGATGAGTGTCCCCTATTGCAAAAATTGAATGGTAAGAATGTGGAGATATTGTACATCCATCCCCAGCCAAAGCCAAACTACTTTTCTAGAGAAGGACTATATCTGACTACCTACCCTTTTAAAACTCGTGAGTCTTTATTTGTGTGTTTTGTTTTACTTTGACTTTGGTCAATTGTTCTTATGTATTTTTATGTGGTTTTGGCTATGTGATTTACTTGGTAAATAATTTAATTATGACTTTTGGATTAAATTTAATGATATTATAAATATTAAATATTATTTGATTAAAAAGAAAATGTTAAAATATAAATTTTTTTAATTAATTAAATATGTTCTTTAATTTAAAAGATTCAAAATCTAAAACTCTAATTTGAGAAATTAGATAAAATGAAATAAAATTTTAAAGATTTAATATTGATTCATTGTAATTACTTAATTAATAATTATTATATTAGAGTTGCATTTAAATAATAGATTCTAATTATTATTAATTAAAATAATAAATTATAATTTTAAAAGTGCTTTGTTTAAATAATTAAGTGGAGAAAATAAAATTAAAAGGAATATTTTAATTAAAAGATGCATTAAATATGCATTAAATAATTGTAAATTGATTTGTTCTAATATTTAATTAAAAGTAAGTTGATTTTTGTAGATTATTTGTTAGAAACCCTAAGTAGGGTTAGGGCTCTTTATTAGAGGTTTTCTTGGTCATTTGAACACACACAGGTTTTTGGGAAAGCAATTTGGGAATCGAAGTTAAAGAATTTTTGAAAGCTTAAGAGTATTTAGATTCCATGATTCACTAGATTGACCAGAATCTTAGTTGTCAAATTGAGGTAGGGTTTGAGAACTCTTTTGTATAAATTATTTTGGAATATTTGTCTACCTCATATCGGTCATGTTGCGGAAATTTATTTGTTGAAATTTATGGAATGAAATATGTAGAGTAATTATAATTTACAATTAGGAAATAGAATTTGATTCATGCGTTGTTTGGAAATATTTGTTAATTGTAAATTATAGGATTATGCTACTGAAAATTGATTTAGAAAACCCAAATTTGAGCTACTAGTGAAAATTGAATATTAAATTTTATAGGAAAGTTATTATTATCAACTAGGGTTTGAAAGGAAATTATTTGAAAACTTTAACAGAAACCCTCATAAAGATTTATCAAACAAAACTTATATTTGTCTCAAATTTAAACAGAATTATTGGTTCAAAATATTTCTATGAAAAAAAAATAGATACACTCAAGATAGAAAACTAAGTATATTATGTTTGCATGTTTTCAAAGATCTTATAAATGTGAAAAGTATATTTCTATGAATATTAGTATTTTGAAAATATATAATTTAATTTTCAAATTTATTAACAAAAAATATTATTATTTTTTAACTCCAAAAATAAAATTAAAAAATATTTTTAAAAAAAAATTTGAAAAAAATGTTTTTTTTTTAACTTTGAAAATTGAATAAATATTACTCATTTATTTGTAAAGTGGATGTTAGTATTAATGATTTCTTAAGTCTAGTTAAAATATTAGTTGCATATAAGTGATTATATGTTTATATTATACAAGTGGAAAGTTAATAAATATATATTTGTGATTCTATTATATTTTAAGAGAAGTTATGGTGGAGTTCACTTTGCAATTGCATAGTTATAATTATTTGATTTTATGAGAGAAATTGTAAATAATTTTATTAAATTTGCAATTCCAAGTTTGAGTTATCTCTAGTTGCATTATGATGTAAATGAAAAGTAAATATTAATTTTGGACTTAAATAGAATTCGTATTAATATTTTAGAAATAAAATTGATATTAATATTTAATATAATAATATTATTTAAGATTATTTAAATTAATAATAGGATAATAGTGCATGATATTTTATATGCACAAAGAAGTTTGACATTTAAATACTTATTAATTTAAATAAGTATATAAAAAAATAAGTTATATAAATATATATTCTTACTTTATTGCTTAAAACATCTTTAAGGCAAAACTAAACAATAAAAAGTGATAGAATTAAACCATATGGTTGAAAACTATGTGTTTCTTATGTTTTGTTTAAATTCTAGTGATATTTATTTCATGATGATTTTATGTGACTTGTATAGTTGGCCAAACTAGGATGTGCAACAAATGCTTTTGTGATTTCTTTTATGATGATAATTTGACTGGATGTCATGATGTATTTTATGATTCAAATTGAGATTTATGTCTATGGGTTTTATCTATGAGCATTTATATTAAATTGGGTTTTGAGAACCAACTATTATTTTTGGGTTGCCTATTATAGAACTAAATTTGATCATTATGAATTTTTTGGTATGGGACACAATTATAGTTTGTGAGTTTTGGGAAGGTTGTCTAGGTGCATTTCTATGGGAGTGACTTGCAATAGGGGTCAGGGCCCAACACGGCTTCTAGGGTTACTCATTGTAAGTTATGTAATAAGTGATAACAAAGTAATTTAAAATATTTACACACCCATTAAAAAGATAAGTTAGAGATTTTTCCTTGCCCATACCTTGAGTGCTTGTATAGGCTATGGATAGGAATGGGGTGATACCTAGTGAGAGGTATGACTAGTTTTTCTCATCTTCATGAGAGGGTATTCTAGTTCCACATGTGTCACATTGAGGGTCTGAGGTCCAAAGTGACTAGTACTCTAGGGCAACTCAACACTTGAGGCTCTGGTGTCTAATAAGAGACTAGTCTAGGGTAACTCAATGTAGTGCTTGCCCCTATGTCACATTTCTGTTATCCTTGCCAAACTCTTTTAGGCTAGTTTTATACTTGATATTTAGTAGCATTACTTTCAGGTTTTCAGATATTATTTCAGACTTATGAGATTACTTGGTACTCTATATTTCATGCATGTATGATGATTATTCAATGTTTTCAATTATCGATGATGATTAGTTAGATGGTTTATTATCACATGTGCTTTCTTATGGATACTTACCCCATACTGCATGTGTATGGTGTGCATATTTGTTTTCTTTATGTATGGTGTTTCTGATGTGGTTAAGGAAGGGAGTCATAGTCACCTGCTAGTCGGGATCTACACGATGCACCACTTCCTGCCATTGTCTGTTTAGCTTAGAATATTGTGTTTGTACATCCGTGGATTTTATGCAAATTGCAGGTACTGGATATTGACTTCCCTGAGTTGCCAGGATGAGCATACCCTATCGCATTATTTCAATGGTAAGAGAGGGGAGATAAACTCTTAAGTTCAAATCCTAAACCCTTTTAGCCAATTGTCCTAATTGATAATTAGGACAAGTATCTGAGTTAAGTACCCTCTGAATGCATCAAATGATGTAATTTCATGATTATAACCCTTTTGTTTGATTTAGTATGTGTTTTTCTATGATGGGTTTTCGTATGTTGCTTTATGAGTCCTTGATGTATTTTCTATTAATTAAGTCTAATTAAAAAGATTAATTAATGATTTAATTTAATGGAAAATTAATATGATATTTTTTTAATATTTAATTAATTGATAAATTAATTAAATAAAAAGAATTAAAGTTTGGAGATAAAAGTTTAAGGATAAATTTAGAACATGATAATATTTATTTAATTTAATAATAATATATTTAGAGTTCATTTTTAAATAAATGTTAAATATTATTGTTATTTAAATTAATTAAATATTTTATCAATTAAGTTTCTAAAATAAATTAAAAGTTGAATGAAATTAAATTATTAAAGTTTCTAAATCGCATGATGTGAGCTTGAGTTGAAAATAAAAGAAATAAATTAAAAGATAAAATAAGTGGAAATAATAATGTTATTTTAATTTCATAAAGTGCGCATGGGATTAAAAGTAATAAAGATTAAAATAGAAGTCAAGTGGAATATTAAATAAAGTTATTTAATAATTCATTTAAGGTGCATTAAATGATAAAGCAAAGATTAATACAAGTTAATTTTAGAGTTAACTCAGTTGAGCAAGGAGTCCTCTCGGGTGAACGCACAATTAGTGCCCCAATTTGAGGAGAAAACTCCTTATCACAACTTTGGGGGTTCATTTTTGAGGGGCGCGAATTTGGGAAAGAATTTGGGGAGATAGGATTTTGAGAAAAACTTTTATAAGCAAATTTTAGAAGGAGAATTTTAGGAAAGATTTTCAGAGGAAAGATATTGAAGAAGAGCGAATTCTCTCACAGTTTTTGGGGATTTCGTATTAGCATCAGGATCAGGTAGGGTCTTGTGATTTGATCACTAGTTAAATTATATAATTTGAGATTCATGTCTTCTTCGTGATTGTTAAAATCAAGTCTTTGGGTTTCATTGCATGAATCTCTTGTTCTTTGGTTCTGAATCTACGATAGGTGTATTGTTAAAATATGTTAGAAGAAAAAAAAAATTAATTAGGAACCCTCATCTTCTAGCTTAAAGAAGATACGATTGAAATTGGGAAGGGTTCAAATTTAAAAATGAAATTATAAAGTGGAAATTTGGATAGTTGGCAATATTTCCTCTATCAGAGTAATGTGGTGATCATATATATATATATATATATAGTTTGATAAATTACAAATTCTTATTAATTTCATTAAATAAATAAATTTATATTTGAAAGGTATTGTTTATTAAATTTAGTATATGTATAAAGTTTATAAAATAAATTTATTTATTTAAAAACTTTATTTTATAAAAAAAATAATATGGGGGGGGGGGGGGGGGGGGGGGGTCGTTGACCCACACCCCTACCCATCTGTTCAGTGCCGCGTGTCGCAGTATGTACTGCTACAACAATAGGTACTGCTGATGGCAAGCCTGCAGTATATGATACTGCCGTAGCGATTAATGTAATTACTTGTTTTTTTTTTTTTAAGTTTGATAACATATGATGCATGGATGGTAATTCGACCTTAGGTTTAAGATTTAATAATTTTAATTAAATTTTAATTATTATTTGAATTATATTAATTATTAACAAGATTTAAATATTCTATATAATTTTTTTTTAGTAACTTTATTAATATTTAATAATGCTTTATTAATAGTTTTATTAATACTTAATAATTTAACTATTAATGCATTTTAAAGAAAGGTTTGTAAATATTAATTTATTAATAAGCTTTTGGTTATATATTAATAAATTGATAATTAATGAAGATATTAATATGAGTTTTTAGACCTATAATTATTAATTAATTTAATTAAAATTAATTTAATTAAAGGTAATTAATGATGAATACTAGTTAATTAAATTGTAGAATTATTGTTTTAAAATATGATGGTAGGGTAATCCTAGTTTCATTCGAGTAAGTAAATGGGCCAATCTGTAGGGTTATCTAGAAATCTTTTGGAACTTGAAACATACCTTGAAATAAAATGGAAACCTCATTGATTAACATGTTTTCAATCAAACCAAAACTTGATACCTACGTTTTGTTTTATATATGATGTTTGTGTTTTGGGGTTTTTGGGGATTGATTAGATGTTGACCAGTTTAGGTTGTTACCAGAGGCTCGGGCATTTCTGTGATTGAGATGTTATGTTGATTTGGGCTCAATCTTTTAAACCCAACCATAGTGATGTGATCAGTATGCTCTATGACATGTTTGTACTTACTGAATGATATTGCTTTCTAGTTTCCTTGTGTGAAGCTGAGGTGTTTTAAAGTGATTTGTCCTTGATGATGTCATGTTGTGACATGTTTTGACTTGACCATTTTGGAGTCTTTGATCAGTATTGTGATCTATTATTGGGATACTTGTTGGTTGCTCATTAGAGAACCATTGGATATTGTGACTTATCATTGATGCCTTCAGTTGCTGATAGAGAACTGTTGTGATCATTATGATTATTATTTGATGCTTTCCAGTCGCTTGTATAGGACTAAGGTGATTTTGTGTTTTGTGATTTCATGAGCCTAGGGTAAGTTATCTATGTGTAGTGTCAGGAAGTGGCTTGCAATGAGGGACGGGAGACCCAAAGTGGCTATGGGGATGACTCATTGTAAGTTGTTTGTTTTAATAAGTGATAATTACACTAAATACTGACTTAAATGAACCTAATAAGATAACTGTATGTTCTCTCCCATGCCTTGAGTGCTAGTACAGACTAGGATGGGGTAGAGAGAATGCTTGGTTGCAACCTTGCATTCCATAGTGTGCCTCGTCAGTACAAGAGGATACTAGTGGCCACAGGATTACTGGGGACCCGAGATTCCTGAGGGATTGCTCGGGTAATTTCCAATGTGATTCATGTGATGACACTTTCTCACTTTCATAGTAGGTTTCCTATGTGTCTATGTGGTGCCTCTGGGTCTAGACGTCTATCTATGTTGGAATCTTTGAGTTAGTATACTTTTAGGATTTCCCAGACTTAGAGAGTACTTGTGTTTTGTGTTTTGATACCTTGTTTGGGACTTGAGACTATCTCCTTAGCGTGGTGGGAGTGGACCATTTAGGTTCCACGTGATCGAGTGGTAGTGCTTTTTACTCTTACCATTGAGATCCGTCTGTGGTCACCGTGGCTGGAGCTTTCTTGGTTGGCATTTACCTTCACTATGTTCTTGGATCATTATGATGGATGGTTAGATTTTATGATGGATGTTTTATCATTATGGATGTATGGATGTATCATGTATGGTGGATGATTTCATTTATTTCACTGTACTTTGTATCATGGATTTGAGGGTGATGTATCTTTATTTTTACATATGTATATTCTTTTAAGCCTTTCATACCCTGTGACATGTTCAGTGGATGATTGAGCATTCTGAATTAATTTGCCAAGAGGCATTTGGAACAAATGTATATTATGGACATTGGACTTTCTTATTATTCTTTCATGTGGATGTGGTAGTGGTTAGACTTAGAATTAATTAAATTTAAATGTGACTCAACGTCTTGGGATCCTTAAGGAATGTAACTTGTTATGTATGTTTGTTGATGATTACATGTTATTGCTTCCGCTACTATATGTTTGATGTGTATGTTATACTTTCTTACTTTAAAAAATAAAAATGTTTAGAAAACTTAGTAAAACTTTAGGTTAATTCTTTTGGATCCCTTGGCAGGGCGTTACACTCAAGTAGTTTGACCATGTGATGACACTCTCTAGTATGTATCCTAAGTCTCCTTTGTGGTTTTTATATTTTCCTCTAGTGGTGTACTTGATAGATTTTTTTATTATGAGTTGTTACATATTGATTGGATGTTAGTTGTTATTGATGGTTGACTTTTATTGATAGTTTTTAGTCATTCATTGGTGGTGTATTTATTGTTGAAGCTATTGATTGGGGATTTACTCTCTATGATGACTGTTGTTATCTATTAGTTATTTTTCTTTTGACATTTAGCACTTGGTTTAGAAATAGTTTTTTTAGTGTTGTATCTCTTTTATTTCAACACTTAAATTATACTTTGAATCAATTGTTGACTTTGGTATGTGGTGTTGGAATTGGTTGAGTGTATGTTTGACTTTATTATCTTTCTTTATCAATAGTTCATGTGCTCTTGAGGTATATTTGTCTATTATGATTCATTTCCTAGGATTGATTTTATAATTTGATATACGTATGTGGATCATACATTATATGCCCTGCATGGTGGGAGTGGGATCTTGATTAGGTGACCACACAGTTAGGAGGTAGTGACTTCTTACCATTTGGGTGCCCCACGAATTGGCATCAGTGTTGGATGTTCATTGATGTGGTTGCACCTTTATCATTCTTGTTCTTATCCTAGAGATATTTTTTCATAAATGTATCTATATATTTATGTATCTTGTATTTTGAGATCCTATGGGTTAATATATTGTATTTGATGTACTTGTATTTATTATTACATACCCTTCAACATGTGTAGTGGATGTTCTTATCTAGATTTTCTTTATAATATCATTTGTATATGTGTATTTTCTTATGATATTATGTATTTGGTATTCATTTATGATTATTGACATTTTTCTTAAGATAAAAAATAATTAATAAACTTTCTTAAATGTGACTCTATGTGAAAGATGTCATGCCCAAAACTAGGGCAAAACACAACAACAATTTTTTAAAAGGGTAATAACAACTATGTTGACACATAATAGCATTGAATACATTGTGGAAAGATGATAACATGATGAAGTTAGTTATCAAGTCACAAGGTTTAGGAAAATCATTGAGTTTTGATAATATTTCAAAAGGATGTAGAGTAGGTATTCGATAACCTATATTGGTTCCAAAAATCATAAAGAAATGTGATACAGGAGCTCCTAGTTCGGGTTGTTTAAGTCGATTGATTTACCCACAATTTCATGTTTACTAAAATATGGCATCATATTTAAGAAAAATATTAGGTTTTCCAAGTTTGAAGTTGAATTTGAGTTAGATAGGTTTAGCTTAGGTGATGTCTGGTTCATGTGCTTCACTTTCTAACATGAGGGTGAATACACACCTCAACATTGACCCATTTAGGTTTAAACCCTAATTAAAGGTTAAGTCAACCTTACTTAAATATATTGCATTTCACATATTTAGATTAGATCAATTACATAAGTTACATTAGGTTTTATTTGATATCATATTCTCTGTTGTAAAACTACTAGGTCAATCCCCTAGAAAAAATAATTTGCACTTAAGATTCATACTATTTGTATAATAATATTTGATTTTGATTATCAACATTGCCTAATAGAACTAAATATAGTTTTAATTATATGTCATTGAATCTATATCAAATTTCAAATATATCCCCCAACATAATCATGAATCATCCTATCAAGTATCGATGCAATTCTTCTTATAACACTTTCGAGCCTTAGCATTTATCAATTTCAAATTAATTATAAACCTCTTCACAATTAATTGGTATTACTACAATACATTACTAAAATAATTCCCTTAATAAAATTAATATAAATTTCCAATAATATTTCATGTTTAAAATAAAAAATCTAAAACGTAAGATCTACTTCCTAACCCAAATACTCCTAATCCCTATACTTAACCACTAGCCAAAGTCATACCTCCTAAAATAACTTTAAATTTAAAAAAAATTAAATAACCAAATATCAAAAGATATTATAAACCAAATATTATACACTAACAAGTATAACCTAACTACCATGGATTATTAACTTGTTGCCAGATTTTCAATCCATCCGTTTTAAAAATTCTCATCTTAGTAAGGTGATACTATAGCACTTTCAGTTACTAAAGCAATTGCCTTTCCATTTTCTAGCTAGAGTAAGGTAACACCCCCAGTTGTGAGGAAGCTCCTTGATCCAACAACCCTATAATCAAAACTCAATGTCCTTTCAACTAAGTCTTGGTTGGTGAGGCTTGTATTTTCACTAGTGCTAAAATTCTGAAGAATCCATTATGAAAATCTAGGTTGTACTAGTGTAATTAGGGTTTTCATTTTTATGTTGTAGAGATCTTCCTAGAAGAACACTAATTCTATGTCTGTATGCATATTTTTCATGTCTTAACCCTCTATTTTCAAATGAGTGTGCTAAAGGTTTCGCACTTAAAAGAAACATTAAAATGTAAGTAGCGATGTCGTGACCAATGCTCATCTCTATATCGTTATCCTGCTAAGTTTTAGTCTTTTCTAAGGTGTGATGATGCAATAAAATTATGAGTTCAAATGAGTTAATGGAAAATTCAAAGAGGAATTCACAAAGTTACCCTTGATGGTTAAGAATAAGATTAGGGCAGATTTTTTTTTTTAAAGAAAAGTTGTGAGACAAGGCATCAAGCTTACCATCATTCGATCAACATAGATCAATGACTTCAAATCAATTTTGAGCCAATTTTGGCAATAGTCAACTTGTATTCACATATTCCTCAGAAAGAGGACATGTGGCATACTTGACATATGTGGCATCGACATCCTTTATAATATTACACATCGTTTAATAAAAAAAGATTAATTGGCCCTAGTCATATTTTGGGCCTAAATTTTAAAGGACAAAAAGTTTTGGAGAAAGTCTCCAAGATAATGACACTTGTCCACATTCAAATATATTTTAGGCCTAAATGTTAAGGGACAATTTTTTTGGAGAAAGTCTCTAGGCTAATGACATTTGTCCACAATCAATTGGTCCCTTATGCCTTTCTACTAACAAAAATTTACCAAGAGCCTCCTGGGAATAATTTCCCAAAGTTTAATGGTAATGGAAAGGTTTATGCAGATGAACATATTGTTGCTTTCTTTGCAGCCTCTAGTGTTGTGTCTCCTCAACATGAAGATGTAGCCATAAGAATGTGTTTTGAAACTTTAGTTGAAAATGTGGTTGATTGGTTCCAACATCTTCCTATTGGATGCATCATGACTTGGGATGATATGCAAAATCAATTTGAAGCTTGCTACAAAAGCACCAAAAATGAGCATACATTGTTGTCTCAACTCACTCAGATCAAAAAGGAACCAAGTATTCCCATGATGGATTTCATTACAAAGTTCAAAAAATTACTTAACAAAATTCTTGCTACAAGTAGACCAACTACAAATAATCAAAAGATGTTCTTCATCAGTTCTATGCCTCTAGATATTGGTTTTCAAATTAGAAGAGTGCATGTGGAAAACCTCCAAACTACCTAGACTCTAGCTATAGAATTAGAAGATGATTTGATAGCAATCAAGAAATGGAAGAGAGACATTCAAAGTGGAACTTCCATAGGCACTACTACTAGCACTACCAACAACATGGAAGTAATACTTCAAAAATTGTCAAATGAGATGATTTCCATGAAAAGGAAAATGGGTAAGCTAGCTCCCTCATTTCAGTAACCTTATCAAGATATATCTAGAAGACAACATGAAGGAAAGGCCTTACAATTACCATCTTCTCAAAAAAATCTTACCATTAAGGCAGCTCCTAAGAAGCAGAGCATGTGTATATTCCACTTGAGAGATCATGATGGTGACTCTTGCCCTAAAATGAATATAAACAAGCATATGAATGCAAGTAATGAGATAACAGTGGAATATCCTGAAAGTAAAGATGATTCTACTCCCCCTAGTGACTCTAGAACATTTTATTTGGATCATGAATTAGAATCAAAAAGAGGAGGTGATTGTTTCACCATCCTAGATGGAGTATAAATGACCGTAACAACAAGAAGCCAAAAGAATAAAGGTCCAACAAGCTTAGTCCCTATACAGAACAATGCTCCTTCTACTTCACCAATCATGGATAGTACATGTACCCCTCTACTTTAAAGGGAGAACTATCAAAAGAAGATTCATGTGCTAAGCCTAATTCCTCATTGATATCATTCAATATTGTAAAGATGCTCGTATTTAAGTTTCTCCTCTAGAGTACTTAAAGTCTAATCCTGCTAAATTGCAAAAGCTAGTTGACTATTGCAAAGGAGGAGCTAGTAATAAGGCTCATTAAAATGTCAATGTTGTTGTAATTGATAATAAGCCTAGTACCAATACATTTCCCCCTTCTGATGAAGAACTAGTGTCATATGTGATGTTTAATGAAGAAGAATCTTCAATCCTAGCTACCTCCCCTGGCCAAAAACTCGATCCCTTTTATGTGTCATTATATGTCCATGGTCACAAATTGAGTAACTGCATAATTGACTCAGTTGCATTAGATAATGTCATGACTTCTACTATTACTTGTGTCTTAGGCTTTCCCTTAACTAAGACCTTTGGGTGTTGTTATTCTATGGTTGCAAAACAAGTTCCCCTAATAGGTCAAGTAAAGGATGCCCAAGTAGCCTTAGCTACACACATAGCAAAAAGAATGAAGTTGACCATCCTTGTCCTTGATATCCTTGCCAACTATGGTATGCTACTAAGTAGAAGTTTTTGAAGGAATATGAGAGGTGAAATTAAACTAGATTGATCTCACACTATTATTTCAATTGGAAATGAAAAGATCAAGCTTGAACATGAAGAAAAGGCTAAATTTAATGTAATTAAATATGATGATCCTAAAGCTCAAATCTTGTATCAAGAGATGGAGTGTGGAAACTACATGATGTTTTCTAACTTAAATACTTTAGAAAAAGAGGCAGATCCTCATGATGATCAAAGAATCTGGACCTTAGATTTTGATGGTAGTTGTGCAACTGTCAAATCAGGAGCAAGTGTCATGTTCATTTCCCCTGAGGGAGAACTAACACAACTAGCATACAAGATGCAATACAACTAGTGTACAAGATGTAGCTCAAGAACACACAAATTTTTTTTGAATATGAAGCATTACTTTTAGGCATTACTATTGCAAAGTAAAGTGTAGTGAAAATTCTAAAAGCCCAAGGTGATGCAGAACTCATAGTGAAACAAGTTCAAAGTCACTATACTATGAAAAACCCAAGATCAGAATTACAGGAATAGAGTCTAAGATGAGATAGAATACCTTGATGCCTTCTCTAAACAAGATGTTCCAAGGGAGAAAAATGTAAGGGCTGATATGTTAGTTGCCTCTTCATCCCTTCTATTACCTCATCTTGAATTCAAAGACAAAGAATACAATAGAAATCCTATTCAGACCTAATGTACCTAATAATGTTGAATCATGGAAATTCTTTAATGATGATAAGTAGATTTGGTGCTTTCTAGAAGGAACCAAACCTTTCATTGGCCAATGCTTTGAAGGAAGTGAAAGACCCTTCGAAGAGTTCTCTCCTGATAACAAGAAAGATTTAGAGCTAGGTGTAGAATAATTAAAAGGTAACAAATTACCTAGACACCTAATCTCTTTAGAAAAATTGTTTAATAGACATGATACATATATCAAAAGAGAAAGAGGTAGGAAAGGTGGAACCTTAGATGATTATGAGGGAATGAATGTAGACACTAAGTTTAAGCCTAAAAAGATTAACATTGGTAGTAGTTTTTCAACTAAAGAAAGAACTAGAGCTAAAGAATTGCTTTCTGAATATCAAGATGTTTTTACATGGGGTTATGAATATTTAAAAACTTTCAAGAATGGTGAGTCTAAGAACAAGATTCCCCTTAAGCCTAATGCAATTCCCTTTAAGCAAAAACAATGCAACTATAACCCAATGATCTTGAATGCCATCTTCAAAGAAATTCATAAAAATGTTAGAAATTCAAAAATAAAAGCTAATGTTGTCCCTGTCAGAAAGAAGAGTGGGGAGATTACGATCTGTGTGGATTTTAGAAATCTAAATCAAGCATCTCTCAAGGACAACTATGCTCTCCCCAACATGGATCACTTACTATAGATAGTGGCAAGATATGAAATGATGTCCATGTTAAATGGTTTCTTAGGCTTTGACCAAATTGAAGTAGATCTAGATGGTCAGTTTAAGACAACATTCACCACTCCTTGGTGAACATTTTCTTACAACAGAATGCCCTTTGGGATAATTAATGTTGGAGCTAATTTTAAGAGAGCCATGAATATTTCCTTTGAAGATTTAAAGGAAAAAAATTCTTATCTATTTGGATAATTTGACAGTATTCTCCAAGAAAATAGAAGATCATTTGAAGGATTTGGAGAAAGTGTTAAAGAGATGTATGGAACGTGGAATCTCCCTCAGCCTCAAGAAGCCTATTTTTTGTGTTACAGAGGGAAAGTTGTACTAACATTATAATCAAGAATTTTTATTATTGACACAAACACTTACTCAAATAATTAGTTGCTACTGAGTTCTAGAAACAATATTCAATTCGCATTGAGCAGTATCTACCAAGTTGGTGATTATCAGTGTAAACTAAGCTTCATAATGTTTACTGAGTTTCTCAGTGCAAATTGAGTACTCCAATGCTTACCGAGTTCATAGTTTTAGTGATGTGAATATAGTGTTGACCAAGATATGTAGTGTCAACCAAGTGATTCAATTTATATTGAGCTCATAGTGATAGTGTTGACCAAGCTATGTAGTGTCAACCAAGTGATTTAGTTTATATATCGAGTTTCACAATATTCACCGAGTCACTAATGAAAACCAAGTTCAAACTACTTGGAATGATTACTATTAGATGAGCTTCTACGTCTACTAAGTGCATGATGATGTTGAGCATTGACAATGGTTGTCAAGTATCAGAACCTCACTGAGTTTGTCTTCAAAACCTGAGTGCTTGCAGACTGAGTCGACTTTGCATATTTTGGTGAAACTTGTATTGTAGCCGACTTTGATGAATTGTAAATTAGATTGGTATATATGTAATGTATTGTATCACATCCAAAGATATCATAGAAGTATGGAGTAATATGTATTAAGAAGTAGAAGTGTGAAGTAAAAGGCTACAAGTAGTATAAGGAGCAGCAAAGATTTATCCATCACAGCAAGGTGATCATTACACTTCAAAGGAATCTCATTCAAAAAATCATGTTGTAGATCAGAGATTAACCATTGGTTCATCCTAATAGGTGGAACAGTTAAATCCTTTCACAAAGTAGACTTAACAGTCTTTTTTAAATCTCTTTACTGAATGCATACTTCATTGTATGTTTGTAAATCATTTTGCAAGGTGGACCTAGCAGTCCTTAATTCTCCTAATAGGGCTGATCATTAGAAGTGATCATTGTAAGCCTTAATAGGCCAACTTTATACTATAGCACTAAAGCTTGTGGGTATCATCCCCACCCTAGTTTTACTTTCTATTTGGAAGGTTTTTGGGTTACCATATTGTATGTCAAAGTGTTATGAATTTTTTAATGCTTTTAGTTTTTCATGCATGCAATTAGATCAAAATACAAATGAAGGATTAATTGGTGAACTAAGATTAAGTTTTATTACTTACTGATTCATCCCTCCCCTCTCAACCTATCTCATATTTCCCACAATTGGTATCATAGCTTTATGGTTCTCAAAGAAAAAGTTTTACAACTTGAGCAAAGATCAGAGGCTATGAAGGTATTCAAACTTGATAAGGCTATAGAAAATGAAAAGCTAGATTTGGAATTGGCTATTGTGAAACTTAAGAAAGAAAAAGAGCAACTCTCTTAATCCTTAAAAAGAAGAAAATATCTTGCAATACAAATGAATGAAAAACTCTACATTGAAGAAGTAATTGAAGATATCCATTTAGAAAGTGATTTAGATGAAGCCAATGAAGCAATTAGAGAACTATTAGAAAAGAATGGTACACTTCAAGAAGAAGTAAGGAAGCTGAAAAGAGAACAAGAAATTTAGTTAGTAAGATTGTATGAAGTCATGGTAGAGAAAAAAAAAGATAAAAGAAGAGTTAGAAGGAAAGAGTAATGAAATTCAACATCTATCCCTTCAATAGGTATACTTCATTGATTAGCTTACTAATTCAAATAAAAAAGTCATGAATCTAAGATCAGAGAATGAAAGGTTGCAGAATGATCTAAACACTGAAAGGAAGACCAATGAGAGGATGATGAAATATCAAGCAAACATGGATCAATTAAATGAGAAAAGTCAATACAGATAGAAAAGGAAAGCAAGAATTGGATATACAGAAGAAGTTGAATCATCCAAACAAGGAGCTCAAAAGAATCAAAGACTTACTTGCAATCACTATGGTAAGATAGGTCATACATCAAACAAATGTTAGAATAATGGTAAAGCTAAATTTAATGGAAAATTCTATAATTGCAATATGCATGGTCATAGAGCTAATGGATGCAAGGAGAAATCTAAATTTTAGGAAAAATATCACAAATGCAAGAAGCATGGGCACAAATCTTCTAAATGCAAAACCAAGATATTGAATCTAGTAGAATATATTGTAAAAGGTATATTTGGTTGGGACTACAACACATGGTGCATATGTCATTAATCTGGATAATTTGGACACATTGGAATAAATTGTGTAAAACATCACATGAGAACAAGAGGCTCCACTAAAAGGTGTTTCATTTGTACAAAACTTGGTCATCTTGCCAAGAATTGTATGAACACTAAAAGAATTGAAGATGAAAAGAAGGCCAATGCTAACAACATCAAAAAGCATATTAGATAGCAGTAGATTCCTAAATCTTTTGAGAATGCAAGTCTAAGTAATGAAGCACATGCCACTCAAGAATCAGGTGACTCAAGCATTTCTACTTGATCTCTCAAAGGGATATCTGGAACTAAGATTATGAAGAAGACATCTTACATTAGTTCTAGTTAGCTAGAAGGAAATATCCAAATCAGCATTCAAGATGCAAAGGGATCGCCGAGTGTCAAAGGAAATTCTGGATATTACTGAGCAAGGTCAGGTTGCAAGACCTTGTCAGGCAAGGTCAGGAGTAACTAAATTGTTGTGTGGACATCGAGTCATGAATGTTCCTACTAAGAAATTAATTCAAGCCAAGTGGAAGAAATTTTTTCATTGACCAAGAAAATGTACCAAGCATTTATGGCAATTGAAAGATGAAATTTGTTAACAAGGGTGAAATCGAATTCATTTGTCACTGTGAATTTTCAAGAGCTTATGTGAAGAGTGATTTTTGTGCATTTGAGCAATCTATGTGAATTATTGTTGAAGTTTTTTGTATTTTCTCAAACCCTACCAAGTGATGGAATCCTCTAGCATCAAGACAAAGAAAGGGTTTGAGATGTTAGTTCAAGGAGTAGAATGGAAAGCACCAAATTTCAAGTTGATTCTGGCTATTGCAAAAACTCTTGATCCAACTAGAGCTTATTCTCAAATTCCATCAAATGTACTTCTGGTAAATGATATTTGCTCACATTTTTAGTGTTTGATTCAAGATATAGGAGCCCTAGAAATGGATGAAACTTTGGAGAAGTTGTGTGTGAATGGTGTGTTAGAACTGGAGCATAACCACCTAGAAAACAAGGGTTTAACCCACATTCCTTGCATGCCCTGAGAATTTCAGATAAAGTGGATAAGATTTATCCTTAACCGTGTGCACAATGGGCAGTTATGGTTGGAGCAACCTATCTTGATAATGAAGAAAATGATTCATCAGATTACAGGACTCCCAATGGTAACCAAGGGAAAAACCACCAAAACCTTAAGTCAGGTACAATTGGAGAAGAAAACCCTTGTTGAATGGGATGGAAGGGGTATGAAGATCAGTTATGTTAGTGATATGGAGCTAAAAATTAGAATTCATGTAATTCCACATAAGATATATAACTCCAGTCAACTCAATAGTGTATCATGTGAAGCAGTGGATCTCACTTTCAAAATGGTCAAGAATGACATGTCCTTCGACCTTGCTAAGTTGATGTTGAACCAATTCAACAAAAACATGGAAAGCATAAGAACTCTGAAGAATAACCCTTGTAAGTTCAGTCCACTTTTAACCTTTTTATTTTTCTTTGTACAAAATTTTTCCCCTCAAAAGGTACAATTGTATGGAGAAAGGATGTACCTATTTTTTATCAAATCAATGAGTATATAGTAGAGATGAGTGAAAATTATGTCAGTATCATGGACAACTATTTTGATGCATTCAAGGATAAGATGAATAACAGGTTCAGAATATGAAGGAAACTTGTAGAAGACTACAAGGATGATATTTGTTTAATGGTAGATTATGAAAGAGTGTATATACAAGCAGTCAAATCGAGAATTGTATGGATCAAACCTCTAGGTTATGAAGTTAATATTGATGACACCAAGGATATTATTAAGGCATTTTTGAATGAACTTGTAGATCCAAAGGCTACATATTTTGGCACATTTGATGAAGCAAAAGAAAGAATTGAACTAGAGATATAGCTTCCTCAGGCTGTCAACAAAAGAAAGAAAAGGATAGCTAAATTAAGACAAACCAGCTCTACTCTCCTATTGATAGAAGGTAAAAAAGATGGCATAGAGGAAGATG
This sequence comes from Cupressus sempervirens, assembly GCA_028749045.1. Lineage (NCBI taxonomy): Eukaryota > Viridiplantae > Streptophyta > Pinopsida > Cupressales > Cupressaceae > Cupressus > Cupressus sempervirens. Next base: position 123,950,761 of record CM053792.1, read on the forward strand.
ATGCAGAAGATGATACAAAAGATGAGGCAAAATCAAAAGAAGAAGAGCCAGTCAAGAATAAAGATAAGGTTATCATAACCAAACTTGCCAAGTCATCTATTGCATTGTTTACAATAAGAGCATCTAAAAAGAAACTAAAATTGGGTGAAGAAGAAAGAGATGTGATTTTCAAATGGCCTCCACCCACATTTCAAGAAAAAATGAAAGAGATTGATTATGGAGCCGATGTGGAAATTTTTGAATCATTAAGGTATGAGACTAGAAATGTAGAAGAAAAGAAGCAAGTTGAAGACATAGTTATGTCTAAGATAGGTAAATGGAAATATTCCCCTAACTAACTTGCACAATAGATTCTCAATGAATTAATGGAGAAAATCAAGCCAAGATGGGAACATGCCAAGAAAACTGCAAAAGACATATATGAGTAGACTCTGAGGCAACTCATGCCAAGCTTAAATGATAAAGAAGTGAAAGAATCTATCAAGAAAAATGAAGAGAAAATTACTTTGATATTTAATACTTGCTTCATATTGATCAATGACATTGAACATGTGGTGAGAAATACCACTAACACACGGAAGAACATCTACAATCTTCATAAGTAGAGTGATCTTATTGTTCATGTCATTGATAAGGATGATGATGGTGAAGATGACAAGGAAGAAGAAGACAATCATGATGAAGAAGAAACAAATGAGGAGAATAAAGATGATGAGGAACAAGAACAAGAAGCCATTGAGGAGAATCTCCCTGAGATTTAGAGCATTGAGGAAACAGACCTTGAAAATATTGTAGCAACGATTATAGCCTCACTTCCTCACTCTCTGAGTAAAGATTTAAATCCATCAAGCTCAGAGAAGGCTACTGCCAAGTTGGTTGTGTCAAGCACTATAAATCTAAGCACTCAACCAATTTTTCCACCTATTTAGCTCAGTACTTCATTTATGGAAGTGACTAGCACTTCATCTACCAAGTAGTCTGTGCTTCCTCCTTCATTAATTTTGGTCACCTGGCAACAAGGTATTTCTTCAATAAGTGCAATATCTACTTTTATTACCAATCCTTCCATTTCCACTATTGTTACTATTCTGAGCATGCAAATAATAAGTATGAAGATAGTTGAGAGCAAGCCTCAACTAAGTACAAAAGTTTCTAGCAAAGGAAAAGATAAGGAAGAAGACATTGATCTTGATGAAGATATAGTTATTCTGAATTGGGATATAACTACTTTGAATCTTGATCAAATGCATATAATAGCTGATCTATTACAAAATAAAGCTAAGCAACAGAGGCTTAGAGAAGAGAGAAATAGAGAGCATCAAGTGCTTCAAGATGTAAAGAACATTCTTGCAGAAGCACTCAACACCAAGCTTGATACTTCTCAACCTATTTTGGCTCAATTAGTAGAAGTGGTCTGGAAATTCAATGAAGATTTTAATGTACAAGAGAAATTGTTACAAAGAGTAAGAAAAGAAATTTGAAAATAAAGTATTGGAGCTAGCAGCACAAAAGATTTCACTATAGGAAGTAGACTTGTCTACTATTCTAGGCTCATTGGAAACCTCTGCCAACAATGTTACTTCTCTATTCTGTAAACTTAGTGATACATCTATCTTCACATAGGGCATCAAAGATAAATTCTCCAAGATAGACAAATATTTGAAGGAAAGTGCACACTAGCTGTCACTTGACCTGAGTTACAGTTCTGCTCATTATACAAAGATTAGATTTTTGACTGATTTGCAAGCAGAATTGCTAAGGGAAGAAGCTAGGATAAGGGCCACACTTGTAGATATGCAAGGCATGATTCTTCCAAACATGGATGCATTGCAAAAAAACATTGCACATGCTAAAACTCTCATCCATAATAAAAACTTCTCCATTATTGATCACATGATGGAATTATCAACAGAAGTATAGATTGCATTACATGCAAGAAAATATCACTAATTCTAAAGGTACATTCTAACTTCTTGTCACATTTTGGCATTAAAATATAGCATACAACTTTTTCATTTATGTCAAAAGGGGGGAGAAGATGTATATAACATGTAAAGTATATTGTAAAGGGGGAGAAGATCATAAAAGGGGAGAATATGAAAAGATGCAATAAAGGGGAGAAGATGAAAAGATGTATATAATGTGTGAAGTATATTCAATATATATGTATGGGGGAGCATCATAATATTATATATATGTGTATAGATATTCAGATAAACATCTCTTACAAAAAAAAAATTGTAAAATCTCAAAAATAGAGTATGTCACTAAGTTGAAGACACAAGATGGAGACTAAAGATTGCTTTGAACTTTTTGAGAATTCAGTTTTGATTGATAAGTGTTTTTGTCACTAATGCCAAAGGGGGAGATTGTTGACATTACAGTCAAGCTTTTTTATTAGTGGCAGACACACTTATTCAGATGATTAGTTGCTACCAAGTTCTAGAAACATTATTCAATTTGCACTGAGCAGTATCTGCCAAGTTGGTGATTATTAGTGTAAACTGAGATTCATAATATTTATCGAGTTTCTTAGTGCTTATCGAGTTCATAGTTTTAGTGATGTGAATCTAGTGTTAGTTGAGCTATGTAGTGTTAACCAAGTGATTCAATTTATACTAATCTCTTAGTGATAGTTTTTATTGAGCTATGCAGTGTCAACCAAGTGATTCAGTTTATATGTTGAGTTTCATAGTATTCATCTAGTTCCTAGTGCAAACTGAGTTTAGACTACTTGGAAGTGATTAGTATGATCTGAGCTTCTACATCTACCAATTACATGATGATGTCAAGCATTGACAATGGTTACCAAGTATCAGAACCTCACTGAGTTGGTCTTCAAAACTTGAGTACTTGCAGACTGAGTCGACTTTGTGTATTTTGGTGAAACTTGTATTGTAGTTGACTTTGATGAATTGTAAATTGGATTGGTATATATTTAATGTATTGTATCACATCCAAAGATATCATAGAAGTATGGAGTAATATGTATTGAGAAGCAAAAGTGTGTAGTAAAAGGTTGCAAGCAATATAAGGAGCAACAAAGATTTATCCATCATAGCAAGATGATCATTACACTTCAAAGGAATCTCATTCAACAAATCAAGTTGCAAGTCAGAGATCAACCACCAGTTCATCCTAACAGGTGGAATAATTAAATCCTTTCACAAGGTAGGCTTGATAGTCTTTTATAAATCTCTTTACTAAGTGCATACTTCATTATATGTTTGTAAATCCTTTTGCAAGGTGGACCTAGTAGTCCTTATTGCTCCTAATAGGGAAGATCATCAAAAGTGATAATTATAAGCCTTAAAAGGACCAGTTTGTACTACAATACTAAAGCTTGTGGATATCATCCCCACCCCAGTTTTACTTTCTATTTGGAAGGATTTTGGTTACCATATTGTGTGTCAAACTGTTATGAATGTTTTAATGCTTTCCATTTTTTATGCATGCAATTAGATCAGAATACAAATGAAAGATTAATTAGTGAACTAAGATTAAGTTTTATTAGTTACTAATTCACCCATACCCTCTTAGTAACTTAGCCTATCTCATATTTCCATCAAGTTTTTGGGCCACATAGTGTCTCAATAAGGCATTAAGATTGATCCAGAATATGTCCAAGTTATCCAGTAGCTCAACCTACCAGCAAGCAAAAGTAGAGTTAAAAAAATTTTGGTAAGGTAAATTTCTTGAGGTGCTTTGTTCCTAATTTCTTTGAAATTACAAAGTGTATAATTGACATGATGAAGGGAATTCACATTTTCAAGTGGAGTGACTTTGGAAGAAAGGCTTTTCATTAAATCAAAATTGACATATCCCATGCTCTTGTCTTAGTTCATCCATATTATACCAAAGAGTTTATTTTATATTTTAATGCATTAGCCCATACATTTTCTTCTATACTCATGCAAGAAAACAAGGAAGGCATAAAAGCACCTATTTATTTTATGAGAACTCCTCTTCAAGAGCATGAACTAAAGTACTCCCAAATGGAAAAGAAAGCTTATGTTGTGGTCAAAGCTGGCAAGAACTTCTTATTTTATGTTCTACATTAACATTCAATTGTTTATGTTCCTAATTCAATAGTCAAAAGTATCTCAACTCAGAAAGAAATAGGATGTAACTCAAGAGGAGCTTGGATAGACAAAGTCCAAGAGTATGACATTGAGTTAAAACCAACCAAGTTGGTCTGTGGTAATGGTTTGTGCAAAGCAATTGCAAAAAATAGGAGGTAAGTAAAGAAGAAGAAATCTCAAAAGTTCTAATGGCAAGCCTCCAAGATCCTTGGCTTTCAAATATTTATTATTTCCTTACTTATGGAGAGTGTCCCAATGGATTAACCTATAAGCAGAGAAGAGATATTAGGACCAAGTCTACCAAATATGTCATTTATGATGATTAGTTGTATAAAAGGGAAATTGATGGCACGTTCCTAAGATGTGTAGATAAGCCTCAGTAGGAGAGACTACTCAAAGCATTCCATAATGAAGCTTGTGGGGGGTATTACTCTTCTGCAGTGATAGCATATAAAATTTTGAGGCAATTTTATTACTGGCTAGGTATGTTCAAAGATTCTTATAAATGGGTAGTCCAATGTGAAAAGTGAAAAATGTTTGTTGGTAAACCTTAGTTGGTTGCCTTGCCATTATGGCTAGTAGTAATAGAAGGCCCTTTTTAGTAGTGGGGAATTGATTTTATTGACCCAACTAACCCCTCCTCCTCTGCTAGACATTTGTAGAGAATTACTGCTATAAACTACTTTACTAAATGAGTGGAAGAAAAACCTACAAGGAGAACCACCTCAGAAATTGTTTGTGAATTTATTAAAGAAAATATCCTTGTGAGATTTGGTGTCCCACTAAAGTTGGTCATGGACAATGCTAGATATTTTTCTTTAGTAGATATTGGTGAATTCTACTATGATGACAATATCCATCTAAATTATTATTCATACTATTTCCCTCAAGGAAATGGTCAAGCATAATCAAGCAACAAAAATTTGGTCAACATCATGAGAAAGCTTGTCTCTAACAATTAGAAGAATTGGCACAAGAAGCTACATGAAGCTCTTTGGGAAGATAGGGCAACACCTGAGTAGGTCATTGGTCTTTCCCCATTCAAGCTAGTATATGGAGTTGAAGCTAGTCTTCCCCTTCCATTGGAGCTATTAGTCTGCAAGTTACAGCAGATAATTGAAGATCTTGTATTTAAAAGTGGTATGGAAAAGAGAATAATGTACCTAACCAAGCTAGAAGAGGAATGTGAAATTTTGGTTGACCACATCATAGAGCATTAGAAGAGAATGAAGACCTTGTTTGACAAAACAGAAAGGCCAAGAAGGTTCATGAAAGATAATCTGGTCTTTTTGTGGGATAAGAGACTATTAGGAATGCTTTAGAATAATAGAGAGTGGGGAAGGGGAGGGGAGGTGGGTGAATCAGTTATTCAAGGTCCAAATGTCCTATTCAAACTTTTTATCAAGTAAAGTGTGCCCAATTAACTATTTGTTCATCCAAGCTTAGACATTCATATTCAGCAAGTTACTATAAATCAACATGCAAGCATAACACATAAAAGATCAACACATAACATAGTGATTTACGTGAAAAACCAATTTGGGAAAAATTACCAATAACATGCTACTCAATTCTCACTCTTATAAGTGATGTCTTGTGAGAGACTTGCCATGTTAAAGGCTTATGACACATTGTTAAATGTGACCTGGTTAAAGGATTTAACTATAGAAGTTTTGAAAACCAACTTCACAGATTGCCAAGATCACCTACATGCAAATAACCTACTGAAGAGAAATCGAAAAAGAAGGAAAAAGTAGAGCTTGGAAGAACTCAAAAAGATGAGAAAAATTGTATTCCCAAATTGATTGAATGAATGCTTGAAAAAAGAATTACAAGAGTTCAACCTTAAAGGTGAATGAAAGCCCTAAAGCCTAAAAAAGCTAGGTTGCACAATATAATTAATAAAATATTAATTATATGCACCTACAAGATAGCTTAAGAAAACTAGAGTAATAGGCAACTTAATTAATTAAATCAAAGTGATTTAATTAATAAGTGCAAACATATAATTACTCTAACATCCCCCCTTAAGCGAAGCTCAGGAAGTAAGCTAACCTAGCACAACTATGAAAGTAAGAAAAAAAGGGTCTCGGCAACAAGGCCTGATCAGGTACCCAAAACAAGGAAATCTCTATAAACCGGAGACAAAGGAGAAAACCAAATGGGAAAAACCCCTCTCCAAAAAGAGATAGAAAAGAATGTTCCAGAAGATAGGAACAAAGAGAAGATCATGAAGAAAACCACTGAAGCAAAAGAAGCAACAAACTCTGTCAGAAAGAAACTACTGATCTGAAGATCCTCCACAAAAATAGAAGGCACAAACCAAGAGTGTCTGTATGGTAGGTGATCCATCTCACTGAAATGCATAAGTAGCCAGCCACTGCAATCACCTAGTATATAGGATCAAAATACTGAATACATAGCTCACTCCAACAAACCATCAAACCAAGGAAGCATTAGAATCAACAATATAACCCCCCCTTAATGCAGATGGGGTGAGGTGACAGGCAACTGAAAAGATAGGCCAAAAATCTCCTACAACACAGGAACCAAATACATCGAGAGTGAGGTACATACATCTATAAAGGCATGTGTCACTGACACTACATGAGGCAAAAGAGGAAGAGGGCACAAAATTGGCAAACAACTATCCCCCCCCATGGCACTTTATAAAATAGTGTGAGTACAAAAACCACAATGATTAAAGGATCCTGAAATGCAAGAGTGCCACTTTATCTCAATGTATTTGCATAAAGATTCTTACAAATGATATCAACAATGATCAAAATAGGAAAAAAGTTGATACAAAAGATAGTACAGCCCAAAAGAAGAGATCCCATGCCAAGAAAACGATCCTCAGACCTGAAATACCCAAGATATCCATCATAGAGCAAAAATGCCAAAAATATGATAGAAAGAGCATGGGGTATAATTTGGAAGAAATTACATCATTTTTGAAAAGTAGACAGAATCAGCTTTCCAAAAATATCACGTTTTCAAAAAATAGAGATGGGACGCACAAGAAACGCTCGCCGAAGTCAAAAATAGAACTTTGGACTTTAACTACAAAAATAGGAAGCCAAACTGCATCAAAACCAAAAAAATTCTACACCATTGTCTCTATCTCAGAACCAGCTTTCTGGCACTTCTTTCAGATCACAAAAAGACCTCGGTATGCTCAAGATATGGCCAAAAAACTGTGAGTAGGTCAAAAAAGGACCTGGAGTACTGGTAGGTGTGCTGATATAGGATGATGTCATGCTAAAATCAGCATTTCAAGGCAAAAAAATTGACAGCCTGTGGCCCATCAATGCAAAAAAGGTGCCACGTGGCAGGGTCCACATGGTGCTCGTGCCACATGTCACACCCTAGTTGGTGCTGACTATGCAAAAAATTGCCACGTAGGCACTGAGTGCAGGAGGTGGCAAGGTTGTGGAGCAACGACGACCGCTAGCGGCGATGGACGCAATGGCGACAGAGCCCGGCGGCACCATGGCCACAATGGATGGTTGGGGGCAAGGTGGTGGCCGCAAGGGCGGTGGTCGAGCTTCAGTGGCGCGCCGATGGCGGCTGCGCATTAGTTGGGCACAGGTGGGCCTTTGGTGGCGTGCGGGTGGTCACTGGGTGGAGTAGCCTAGAAAACCTTTTTTTTTTTTTAATTATTTTTTCGCAATAAATGCACCCGTACGGCCTCCTGGGGGGCAAAAAAATTTTGCTTGACACTACGGAAGCCAAAAAAGACAAATTTTATATGGATCCTGACTGTAAATGGCCTTTTGGATCCAATGGCAATGTCTGTTTGGGCCCAAAGTGCTCTGAAAATTTCTCTTCCTCTTGATTGAAGAAAAAACCTCAAAAAAGTTGGGGTTTCTAACTCCAAATCATGGCTTCAAAAATCTTTCGAACAAGAAGCAGCAGGGCGGCTATGATACCATGTAGAAGTTGTGAAAACCAACTTCACAGATTGCTAAGATCACCTGCATGCAAATAACCTACTGAAGAGAAACTAAAAAAACAAGGAAAAAGCAGAGCTTGGAAGAACTCAACAAGATGAGAGAAAAAATGTATTCCCAGATTGATTGAATGAATGCTTGAAAAAAGAATTACAAGAGTTCAACCTTAAAGGTGAACGAAAGCCCTAAAGCATAAAAAAGTTAGGTTGCTCGATATAATTAATAAAATATTAATTATATGCACCTACAAGATAGCTTAAGAAAACTAGAGTAATAGGCAACTTAATTAATTAAATCAAAGTGATTTAATTAATAAGTGCGAACAAATAATTACTCTAATATTAACCACCCTATTAGAAGGGGCCTGATTAGAGGACTTTAGAACATTCACTTGGAATGCCACCCTATTAAAGGATTTATAAATGGCTATTAAACCAACCTGAGTCCATAGGAGTTTCTTCTACCCTAATTGATACAATTTCTAGAGAGTAACAATAAGGGGTTTTTTACCTGATCACAGAATACAACTCAACTTGCAGATTTCATATCACCATTCAGCTCATAACATTGTTTGGCTTTCAATCTCTGCAACTCTGATAGCTTTCCCTCCTTTCAAGCTTATTCCTCTTGATTCTCCATGCTCAATGTACTAGTGTAATCATCTCTCTCTGACCACTTATCAAAGTAGAGTCTCTATGCTATGTTCTTCCTTCTCCTAGATGTCTTCTCCTTAACACCCTTCTTACCACTTCACAATTTGGCACACTAGAAGCTCTTGCTTCTTGCTTTGTGACTTCTTAAATAGAAGTCTAGAACTTCCTTTCCCACTTGATTCTTCCCTCCTTTAATTTCAATTCGTATGGATTAGGTAGGATTCATTGAATCTAACCCATATTTTGTTTCTTCTAGAAACATCATGAACAATCCTCTTGAATTCGCTCAAAAATGGTTTACATAAAATTTTATGCCACCAGCTCATCATCCTTATCCTCCAACTGGTTCACAAAATTCAAGGTAACAACTTTTTTAGCTTAGATTTGGCAAATCTTTGTCATTTCCAATAATGCAATAGCTCGGCACTATTTAAATCCTGATGCTTCGCACATACTATGTTACTCAGCACCAACTATGTTTTACTGATGCTCAGCACTTGAAGTTCACTTGGCACCTATTACTTTGCTCGACACTTGAACTTCACTCAACACACACTAGATTTTCTAATGCTCAGCTCCAACTAAGAATTTGCTCAGCTTCAACTAGCCTACTCGGCACACACTAATGAACTTAGTTTAAGCTTTGCAATCAATCTTGTTCTAACTTATACTTCTAATTTTTCTAGGTGTGGCCAACCTCTATATCTTTGAGTATGTTAGCAATTCATCATTTAACCATTGTCTTAGTTGATCCTTGCACTTCATTACAAAACCATAACTCAACCTTTCCCTTAGGTACTCTTGTTACATCTTGTTGATCAAATCCTCTTCATCAATCAACTAAGTGATAGTACTTGGATCTTATAAGAAATTTTCATTCCTACAAATAGCAGGTTTGACATCAATGACAAAACAATGATTGAAAACATTCTTTTTAACAAAAATCTCCTGCTTTGATCTTCAACAATGATCTTTTCAATTAGATTTCCAATAGAGATGTGAACCCAAAGGTATGTATCACAAATTTTATTCTCTTTGGAAGGGTCCCTTTAGAATTGTGCAAGTAAATTAGAATAACTCTTCCATACTGACCTATCCCACTATTGAGGTTCTATCATTTCCCTACAATGGCTAGGATCTAAAGTTGTATTAGTTACATAGTTGAAGTAGGCAACCCATGTGGTTAGAGTTAGCCTAGGTAGCTTTCCTTTCTATCGTGTGCTCTAGTCTAGTTTCCTACTTTCCTAGTGTAGTTTCCTTCTATTGTGTGTTTAATTAAGTTATTGTCCCATAAGGTTTTCCATTCTAGCTATGCAAAACTAGAGATGCTAGGTCCCTAATTAAGAATTTTCATGTCTAAGTCACCATTTAGAGCTAGTTGTTTCTAGACTTTCAGTCCATCCCTTTTAAAACTTCACATCTCAAGAAGGTGATACTCTAGCCCTTTTAGTTACTAAAGCAACTACCTTTCCGTTTGCTAGCTAGAGTAAGGTAACACCCCCAGTTGCAAGGAAGCTCCTTGATCCAAAAACCTTGCAATTAGCACTCAATGTCCTTTCAACTAAGTCTTGGTTGGTGATGGCCTATATTTTCACTAGTGTTAAAATTGTGAAGAACCCATTATGAAAATCTAGGTTAAACTAGTGGAATTAGGGTTTATATTTTCATGTTGCAAAGATCTTCCTGGAAGAACCCTAATTTTATGTCTATATGCATATTTTTTATATTTTAACCCTCTTGTTTCAAATGAATTTACTAAAGATTTTGCACTTTAAAAGAAACATTGGAAATTTAAGTAGCAATGTCGCAACAAATGCTCATCTCTATAGCTCTACCTTGCTAAGTTTTAGTCTTTTCTAAGGTGTGATGATGTGACACAATTATGAGTTCAAAGTACTTAACTATGCAATCAAAGAGGAAGTCACAAAGTTACACCTGACTGTTAAGCATAAGATCAGAGCAATTTTTTAAAAAAGAATGTGCTAAAGGTTTCGCACTTTAAAAGAAACATTGGAAATTTAAGTAGCGATGTTGAGACCAATGCTCATCTCTATATCTATGCCTTGCTAGGTTTTAGTCTTTTCTAAGGTGCATATTGTGACACAATTATGATTTTGAAGGAGTTAACCATGTGGTCAAAGAGGAATTTATGAAGTTATGCCTGATGATTAAGCATAAGATCAGAGCAATTTTTTAAAAAGAAAAAAAAGCAAGATAGGGCATCAATTTGACCACCATTTGATCAACTTAAATCAATGAATTTAAATTAATTTTGGTTTGATTTGGAAATAGTCGCCTTGTATTGACATATTCCTTGGAAAGAGGACATGTGGCATACTTGACATAAGCAACATCGACATCCTTTATAGTGTTAAACATTGTTCGATCAAGAAAGATCGAATGGTCCTAGTTGTATTCTGGGCCTAAGTGTTAAAGGACAAAGCATTTTGGAGAAAGTCACTAGGATAATGACATATGTCCGCATTCAAATCTATTTTGGGCCTACATATTATAGGATGAAAATTTTGAGGGAAATTCTCTAGGATAATGACACTCGTCCACATTCAAATCTATTTTGGGCCAAAGATTAAAAGGATCAAAGCTTACTTGAAATTCATCCAAAGATATGACCAAGGCATATGAGCATAAGTGCAACTTAAGGGTGGTCACGATGTTATGTCCAAAGAGAAAGTGTAAAGGTCTACGTCCATGGATAATTAAGTGTAACATTGTATGGTCAAATTTGAAGACTTTTGGAGTTACACTTTGCTTCCAAGTGACTATGTAGGAGGCTCCACATGTCAAAATATCATGCAACCACAAGCCAAAGCTATCAACGATGAGAAGCAACAAGATGATGCCATGTGGAAATGACATGGCAAAGCACCTAGGTGTAATATGACAAAGCTGGTGACAGGAATAAAACAACCAATCATAGAAGGCCACATGTCAGGAAGAGTCAACTAGGGTCCACTCTCAACTGTATTTTTGTTTGATAGAGAAAATTTAGTTGTGAGCTTAATGGTGAAGTAGGTCATCTCCAGATTTAGTAGGAATATTCCTAGTAGGGCTATTTTTCCATTAAAACCTTTTGGAAAGCATTTTGGCACCAGTTTTGCTAGCATATTTGGGTCTTTGCAGGCATTTTTCTTTCCCCATCATTAAATGGTTTCAAGTGTTCTTTTCAAACAACAAGATGAGATTTCAAGTGGACAATTGTCATGTACAAATTAGGTGTCATGGAGCTGAAGAATGTAACTGAGGTAGTGAAGGCCTGTAGAGATAAATCTATAACTCCAAAGAAGAACTGATGCCCTTTCAAAAGTGCTACATTTTCCCTGTAAAATGTGACAAGTGTCACCTCCTCTCTTTCACCTTTTGATGTTGTATCCATATTTGGAATTCTCCTCATAGGTAAGGGTTTATTACGGATGAATGATTAGTGAATCCTTTTTAAAGAATACATCTATTCAAAGATGCTTTGTATGGTAATCATGAAATGTAACTAGCTAGTTCTAAAGGGTCTATAAATGTAACTTTTGAGAAGTAAATCAGATCAGCAAAATTTTGATGTAGCAAACCACTATAGCTAGGACTACTGTATGAGACTTTGGGTCCATGTTTTGATTTTTTCATTCATTTTGGTTTAGTTTTAGCTCTTGCGTGATTTGGGAATGAAATGTGTTGTTAATGGAGACTATGGGATTGAAGAAAAAGTTGGTTTTGTTGCTTTCTTTTCAGTGGTTATATTACTTTTCATCAAAATTGTGAGTAACTGAACAACTCATCCCAATATAGAAGTATAACCTCTTGTACATGATACCCTAACAACCTTAACACATCATAATGTACTTTTAATATTTAGAATCTAGCTACTTAAGGGTACTTCAAGAGATTTGATAATCTTTTTCTTTGAATTTCAAATGTTTCATAAGAGGGTAAATATTAAGTTATCTAATTGCAACAATCATCAAATTATTATACGTAAGATATCCAACATTTACCATAATTCCCTCTACATGGTTTCTAGCAAGAACAACAAAATTTCTCATACCATTGCTTTCTCATGCTCCTATATGCAGTCAAATCTCCTATAAAGGATTCAACAGATAAATTTGTATTTAAATAATTACATATTGTAGACACCTAAATTTGATTACATTTCTTTGGTAATCCTATTTAGTTATCTCTAAAGGCATCATTAATTAAATGCTTATTTAATTAATCCTTTGTCATCCCCTAGCTGATTAATTTAATTAATCATCTATAGTCCTAATTGATAAATCAAATAACCTATTATTAATCAATTAAATCTTATTCTTCTATCTAAATCCAAAATCCCCATTTATTAAATAAACCTATTTGATAAATAAAACCCTCAAATCTAATAACCCTTAACTTATTCCTAAACCCTCTTTTTAGCCTAATCCACCCCATCCACCCATACTAACCAAGCTTAGCCACTAACTCACCCACCCTCATGAATGCCATCCACTTGCAAATCTCTAACATCCCTAATCTAATCTTAAACCCAAGCCTAATCCACCTCCTAATGTTGTCACATTCCCTAAGCAAGCTTAAGACTTTCTTAAGCCAAGGAAAGTCAACAATCTCAACTCCCCTCAAAATATCCCAACCACCCAACAATGAATGCTCTTACAAAATCCATAAAGACTCTTACAAGCTCTTACAAGCCATAATGAAGGGTCTTTATGAAGATATTATCCTTTGAGCCTCCTTTGTTGACTCATCCTTCCCCTTTCCTCCATCCACTCACCTTGTGACATGTGTCACTCCCTGATTGGTGCTAAACAAGCACAATCCATGTGCTCCCTTTTGAGTGCATCCTAGCCCTCCTTAAGCTTTCATCTTTCCCTCCATCTTAGCCCTCCATCTCTCAAGCCCTTTGAATCCCCTCCCAAGCCATTTCATCACAATCTTGGAGCTAAAGTTATAATGCCCTTTTGAGAGCCAAAAGCCATCAACCATACCCTTATGATGCCAAATTGAGAGCTCACAAAGCTACCAATTTGTCATTTTTCATCTCCATTGAAGCTAATTTTTGGGAACCTTGAGCATACATCCCAATCTTTAGACCCATCTACCAAGCAAGGAGCTAAATCCCATTGGGAGAGTCCATTCATTTGGCTCACATTTCCAATTGGGGTTTCCTCTTTAGTCTCTCATTTATGTTATGGTTTATATGCTAGTTAATGCTTTTGTTTTTGAATATATTAGTATTACTTGCTAACTTATTTCTCATATACATTTTGCCACGCCCGGTGGGACCCCACTATGGGTCATTTAATCCTCTATTTCTATCTATATATTATTTTTTGCTAATAATCTAATGTTTCTTGTCATTTGAGTGAGTTGTAGGGTTTAATCTTGTTCTTGCAGGTTAAAAGAAGCATTAGGGAGAAAAAACAAAGCTTCAAAAATCAAATTTCAAAATTTTTCTAAAGAAAATCCGCGTGTTTTAAACTAAATTCTGTGCAGTGTCATCTCTGCAGATCGGCGTCTCCGACTGGTCAACTGTCGTCTCCGAATCTGAAACTGTCGTCTCCGAAGTGAATTCTGTCATCTGCACAAATTAGCATCTCCTCCTGGCATTAATCATCATCTCCGCCTCTAACCATCATTTCCACCTGGCAATTTTCTCATTCAAAATCCACTTTGTCGTCTCCGCTGCCGCCATCAGTCAAACTGTCATCTCCGTCGCCGCCAGCAAACAAACTGTCGTCTCTGCAACCTAGACTGTCGTCTCCGCTGTTGCCAACTTAATCTGTCGTCTCCGCCTCTTCCTATGCCATCTTCGTAGATTAGTGTCTCCACTGATCAGCGTCTGTGCCTGATGAACTGTCATCTTCGCCTATCACTATTGCACATTTGCTTTAAAATCTTATTTCTGTAAGATTTAGACCATTTTAAGCATTTTTATGCATAGGAAAAACAACAAAAAAAGTTTTAAAAAAAATTCCCATAGTTAAGCTTTCCTTTTCTTGAAGATTTTGGTAACTAATCAATTTCTTTTTTGTCTTATTGTAGGTTGGAGCAACTTTTTGGATGACCAATCATGTTTTTTAAGTTTTTTATGGAATGAACTTGAATGGTTAAACACATTTTCTATTGAATGAATGTTGCTAAAAAACACACTCTTGAATGCCATGGGTTAAAATCAAATTTTCCTTGAATGCATGATTAAAACAACAAATCCAATCTTGAATGCCAAGGATCAATTAACCATTGCAATATCAAACACTTCATTTGGAGCTTCTAAAATTGAACAAAACAAATCTCTTTTCCACATGCAATCTAGGTAAAGTTTTATTTTTGGATACTTAAGAAACTTTGTTAAGCTAAAATACAAATTTGCAAAAATCAATTTGAGTAGTTCCTTGGACTCACCTCTTTTCTAATCACCCATCAATTCAACCATTGGTTGCAATCTCAGCACCATTTATGGGGATGGGTCTACTTGGAAAAGGTGTTAAATATTCCACAATCTAACTCACTCACTTGGTCTTTGAACGTTTTCTTTAACTTTATCAAAATTCTTAAATGATCAAAACTCTAGATTAAATCGATCACACTTCAAGTTTGGGCACTAAAATTGAACAACTATTGATGTGGAGGGCCTCCGGGTGCGCGCTTGACAAATTGAGTCTCACACATCTTTGCTTTGGGCTTTAAAACAAACTCACGCTCAAGCTTGAATTCCTTAAAGAAAATTTATCGATACTTGATGTGGAGGGCCTCCGAGCGCACGAGTTTGCTTTTGTTGACCCTAACTCTTCTTCTTGTTTGCATTCTTCAATCGATTTACTTTTGTTGGTGCTTCAAGTTGTAATTGAACATTGTCTCTTAAACATGAGTGCTTGCAAAGTCTAGATTAGCACACATAAGAGTCAGTTGGTAAAAGAACAAGCATGTTTTTTAGCCCAAGGTCATCCAAGTCTTCTCTCCCCTTGTCGTCTTTCGAGGCCATCTTGGGTGCATAAGATTAGGATACAAAACCTTGTTTCTTTTTAGGAGGCCTGCTTGGGGATTTCATCACCCCTTGGGACGACCTCAACTCCAGCGTTCCGGCAGAGTATAAGAACCGAGAGGTGAATCGAAAGACACCTCTCTTGGGATCAAGATTTTGTCACTCGGGCTAAGCCTCAAGGAACTTTATACCCTTGAGAAGTGAAAAAGGAGAAGTGGGTTACCGCTCCTCTCGACTGTGTGACATCTTTTTAGTTTCATCTACGAATTTGGGCCTCACGTACCTTGGGTATATCGAGGACTCCCTAGCTAAACCAACTATCAGCCTTGTAGACAATCATCTAGGAATTTAATGTGTTTGAAGTGACTGATCGAAACATTTGTAGAACACACACACTCCTTGGCGCAAGTATCATATTCTGGGAATGAAAACTTCTATCTGGTTGTTTCTATCTATTGTTTGGTCTTTTACTTATTGAATGCATGTTTGCCAAACTTGGTCAATCCTAGCTTAGGGCACACTTAGCGTAGTCACTGCCTATCCCAGAAGTTGAACAAGTTGAAGCAAAATAACCGAGGTCTCTCAAAGCCAAGCAAATTCAAGAATTGATGTCAGAGCAACCCAAACCCAAACAGAAGTTCCACAAGGTCAAACTCAAGCCATCTCTACCATACCAAGAACTTTCAGCCAAGAGAAAAGAAATAACACCAAGCCCACGAATTGCCAAATTCCACAAAGCAGAGGACAAAGCTACCGACGAAGCACTTCAAGAGGCCTAGTTAGAGTGCACCATCAAATTTAGCCAACATCCAGGAGTTAATCCTGCTTATGCCTTTACCAACTAGGCATGATTTCTATGATTAGACACCCTTGTTTCTCCACATCTTCTTGGATAAGCTTCACTTTAGAGTCATCTTTGTAGAAAAGCCAGCCATCTTAGGTTATCCTTGTAAGAATTATTAGCTCATCCATCTCATTTAGAATCAAACCATCTAGCCAGCAATCCAAAATCTGCACATCCAAGCCTTCAAAATTTGTTGTCACCTTGCCAAAAGTTTTCCATTCCTAAAAACTTTCAAATCCACCAACCTCACCAAGGTTATCCCTTTGACAGAGCTTTGTCTAGGGTAATCTAGCTTTGTCACTTGTCATCCCTCATCACCTTGAGCTAAAGGTTGGGATCCACAAGTGGTCAATCTCATGTTCTTCCTAAAGGATCATCAGTCTATCCTTAAGTTGACACAATCACCACCAAGCTTGCACATAGGAAAGCAGACCTTTTGTGCTTTGGCAACATATCTTTGAAGTTATAATCCCAAACCCAATCCTCCTTAGGTTTTGTCATATAGCTTTGCCTCAACCTAGGAAATCATTTTCATAGAAAAGTCTTCCCCCCTTTTTTGCATTCACTAGCATTTGTTGCATCCCATCCCTAGGAGCATTTTTCATGCCACCTGTCACTCGCTTAGCCAAGAAGAAAGAAAAAATGGAACCCTATCATTTTGGATCGAGTAGCCTCACCCCCCTTGAGCAATCATCCATCCTTTAGCCCAAAGAAAGCTATGCCATCACCTACTGACATTGAAGCTTTCATGAACCAACCAGGAAATGCAGTATTGGTAAACGCCATTATAGACAAGAACAAAGAGACAATCATGGATAATTTTCGAAGGGACAATGTAGGAACCTTTGACTTTGGAAGACCCCCTCCATTATCAGATCCATCTCACCATTGTTTGGGCAGCTACCACCACCCATAGGCCCTTATGATCCAAATTATCCTTAATATATGCCAAAAGAAGAGCCTCCAGCCAATCCATATGATCCAACAGGCCCAAACATACCATCATCCACCCAAGTTGAAATCTCCATGCCGCAAGCCAACCCAGCCACCACCACTCCATCCTTGGTTCATACCTCTCCACTCCAAACCCCCTTTACCCGAAACAACTCATTGTTCACCCCCTTTACTATTGTTGCTGCTGCTCCCCAACCCAGCCGTCCAAATCCACCCATCTCCCAAATCAGTGCTAGCATCTTTGGCCAACCTCAGCAATATACAACAGGGATGCCACCCATGGGGCCAAGTAATCAACCTTTCATTACCCCCAGCTTGTTCACCGCAGCCCAAAGCACAATCCCATCATTTCCATTAGGTCTTGGGAGCTCAATACCATTAGCCACAAATCCACAAGCTACTACCCTCACTCCACAAAGCTATCAAATCCCACAAGCTATTGCCAATTTTTTGCCAAGCTCCCAAGTGACCCCAGCTCTCGCCACTACTCTACCAAGCTTCCAAATCCAAACACAAAACTATCAAACCCCATCAGTTCCATTCCCAAGCTTTCAATTCCCACCACCTCTACCACCAACTAGTCCATTACCTCCTATTACCAACTACTTTTTAATGCCACTCTTAGGAGGTAATCCACCACCCCAGCCAACTACCAATTATTTGCAGATACCATCCCAAATGGGGGCACAACCCACATATATTGGTCAAACCCCACAAGCCCCTCGATCCTTTCCCCAAACCTCATAACCATCCTATACCTTACCTCCACAAATTAATCCATTTATCCCAGAGCCAGCTTATGTTCCTCAATCCCAACCTCAAATCCCATATCAACAGCAAGCCTCGTAGCACATGCAGCAATATGCGCCACCTCCCCCTCAGCAACCCGTCATCCACCATGCAGCTGCCCAAACAATGTACAATCCCTATCAGCAAATCCTTCACATCCATCCATATTCAGTGGCCCCATCTAGCGCATACCTACCTATGGGCACTCCTACATTGGGGGCACCCCAACTATCACCTATCAATTCAGAATGGGAGCAAATGAAGATTTCTCTGAAAGCCATACAAGAAGGGAATGATCCGAAGACATTCAAGTTTGAGAATGTGTGTCCTTACCCATTTGACAGAGCCATTACCATGACACCATTTCCCAAACACTTTGAGGTACCCAAATTTGACAAATTCAGAGGAAAAGGAGACCCTGTCACACATATCAAAGAATTTTACATGCACTGCCAGGACGTGGCATACAATGATGTCTTCCTCTTGTGCCTTTTTACCAAAAGCTTGGCTGGACCAGCTCTTGAATGGTTTTAAGAATCCCCTATGGCACAATTAAAAGCTTTGCTGAATTATCTGAGGCATTCGTAACCTAATACGCCCATCTTGTTGAAACAGATCTATCAATAGTTGACCTTGTCCACACTAAGAAAAAAGGTGGAGAGAGCCTTGCTGAATACCTACAAAGATGGCAAACCCTTACCACCCGCATATCCTACACCTTGCCAGAGCGCCATGTGGTGAAAATGTTTATTGATAATGCCCATCCTAGCTTGGCTCACCACATGACCATGAACTGTTTGCAGACCTACAAAGATATCAAAGAGAAAGGAATGATCCTTGAGCAAGGACTCATTAAAGATGGTGTGGTCAAAATTTACAAAGAGGCCAACCAAAATCAATCACATTCCAATGACAAGTCTAGGTATTGGAACAAAAATAGGCATGTTGCAACAGATGGCGTCACTAGCACCAGACATGTGAATATTTTTGGTCCTTCTCACAACCAGTCCAACCCACCATATCAACCACATAATCAACAAGCTATCAACTACCAACAGCAAAATCACCAAAGCTATCAAGGCCACAATCCAAGACCCAACTTTCAAGGGTCTAACAATCAAGCTAATGCCATCAATGTAGCTGCAGGACAAAAGCCCTGATTCCAACCTGCACCTAGAAATTATACACCCCTTGGTGAGCCATTGGATGTCATTTTTGAGAAATTAGTCAAGGAAAACCTCATCAAATTTCCTCCTACCCAGCAAATTGACCCAAGCCAATCCAAAGCTGCATGGTACAAGGACAATGAGTACTGCAAATTTCATAGGGTAAAAGGTCACACTACCCTCAGATGCATGAAATTGAAAGACTATGTGCACGACCTCATTGATCGAAAGGAAATCACTGTTGGTGTCCAAACCTCTCCCAATGCAGGCTTACAGATCTATCAAAATGCTTTTCCTCCTCACAACAATCAAAATCCTGGAAAAGCACCTATCCAAACCAACAACAACAACACCAACAACCGTCAGCCAAACCAACAGCATTGGAAGAAAAATGACCACACTTCATCCTATATAGACTATGGTAGCCTTATAGGTTGTATATCCAAGAAAGAGCCTTCTGTCAATGTTATCAATATCTAAGGACCAAACAATGAGTGTGCAGTCACCACTCGAAGAGCGCAATTTAACATCACAGGCCCACCCGTTACACCAACACCATCAGCTCCATCAAAAAACTAGTACAATATCTTGGAACACCTTGGGAACATGCCAGCCCAAATCTCCATTTTAGACCTCCTTCGCACTAGTCCTGTGTATAAGAACATCCTTGACAATGCTCTCATAGAATCTCGTGTCCCTTCTGATATCAATGCTACTAATTTTCGTAATCTTGTTGGACACCTCTCATCCTCATGTGCCCTATCGTTCAAACCCACCGACATACCCATGGTCGAGCCAGATCACACCCTTCCACTTCGCATAGCCATCATGGTATCCAACTTTGCCATGAAAAGAGTAATGATAGATAATGGATCATCCTTGAATATTTGCACCCTAAAATTCATAAAACAAGTTGGGTATACTGAGGCAGATATCATCAGTGAGGTTATCACCATCAAAGCTTATGACAACTTGGAAAGAACCACAGAAGGAACTATTTTGTTGCCAATCAAGGTTGGGCCAGTCATCTAAGAGACACTCTACCATGTTATTGATCTAAACCTACCATTTAACATCCTCCTCGATCGCCCATGGAGTCATGCCATGAAAGCCGTTCCATCCACTTACCATCAGTGCGTCAAATTTCTGCATCAAGGCACTGAGGTAACCATCCATGCCAATCCAAAACCCTTTGCTTACTACAATGTGGTTGAAGATTCATTTACAAACCATTGCCCTAGAATTGATATCAGCACATCCATCGCCAGCACATCCCACACTTATAATGACCCAGAAACTATCCTCCCCTCTACCCTGTCTATCGTGAAGATCAATAACAAAGGTTGTGGAGAGTATAGTCTGTCAGATGCATTTTCTATTGAGGCACTCCCACTTGATCCACATGCCCATGGATGACCAACATATCACAAAGCTAAGGAGATTCCACCTCCTCGATACAAAAAGTTTGGCCCAACAACCTTTGTATCCTCGAAAATCCCTCTTCATGAGGAGCTCACTCTAGATATCAACAAATGGTTACATAAGGATGCACCTCAAAGAAATCAAGCACGCCTTAATCACTTCAGCCAAAAGTATCCCCAAGAACATAAGCTCATCATTGACAAATGGAACTATCAAGGTGGTGGACTAGGACCAGAAGAAAGGGGCATGCAATGTCCCATCGAAGCACATAAGTGGGAAACGAAGTCAGGTCTTGGCTTTGGCATACCCACAACTGGGGGCACCAACGAGAATGGTCACGCTTTTTTGAACATCCACCGTGACCTTTTCGAAATTGAAGACATTCCTGAGGAAGTAGAAAAGAGAGCCTATGACGATATCCCAGACCAAATCTTCCTAGGAGACTCTGTTCTCCGAGAACTATCCATCCATCTCATTGACCTACCACTCGCTCATCCACAACTCATAGATTGGGACCAACCAAGTGTCATACATATTGATGAGTTCGTATCAGAGGAAGTGCTTCTAAGATTCATGGGAGCTGAAACTCCTCACAAGAAAACAAAGCCAAATTTTGCCTATATCTACAAGCTAGATCCCAAGGGGTATTTTGGAGAAAATCCCCAACCTAGTTCCGATACACCCAAAACTAGAACTAAGGTGAATCTGAGACTAGCTAAGGTAGCAAAGAGAACCCCTCAGCAAGAAAATCCAGAGCCACAAGCAGAACATGAGGATTTAGTATTGCCTCCTCAAGATAATCGACCAGAGGTGTCTTCTATTCTAATAGAGGATACTAGAAAAGTCAACATTGGTTCTTTAGAGATCCCTAGACTTGTTCACATTGCTGCATCCCTATCACAAGACCAAGCTGACCTCCTCTTTGAGGTTTTACGAGAGAGCATTGGCTGATTTGCATGGTCATATCAGGACATGCTAGGACTTGATCCAAAGCTTGTAGTTCATCATCTTGCAGTCGATCGAAAGATCAAGCCCGTTAGACAAAAGCTTAGAAAAATGCACCCCAAGGTGGCATTACTGGTCAAAGCTAAACTAGAAAGAATGTTAGCTGCTAAGGTTATCCGACCTATTGACTACTCAGAGTGGATCTCCAACATGGTCCCTATCACTAAGCCTTCCAGTAACATCAGAATCTGCACTGATTTTAAAGATCTTAACAAAGTTTTTCCAAAGGATGATTTTCCCTTGCCCAACATAGATATGACTGTAGATCTTATAGTTGAACATGAAATTTTGTCCCTTATGGATGGATTTTCTGGGTATAATCAAATCAAGATTGCAGAAGAGGATCAGCATAAGATAGCATTCACTACCCCCTGGGGAACCTTTTGCTACACCATGATTCCTTTTGGCCTAAAGAATGCTGGGGCTACCTATCAAAGAGCTATGACAACCATTTTCCATGATCTTATCCATAGCATTTTGGAAGATTATGTGGACGATATCCCAGTCAAATCTCACACCTTCATGGATCATCTTGCTGACCTGGAGAAAGTCTTTGATAGGTTAGCCCAATATCATCTCATGTTAAATCCCAAGAAATGTGTCTTTGGGGTCACATCTGGCAAGCTTCTAGGATTCATAGTTTCTAAACTAGGTATAGAGATCGACCCTAAAAAATTCAAGGCTATCTTAGACATGCCTCCTCCCCAGACACTGCGACAGCTTCGCTCTCTTTAGGGAAAACTTCAATCTGTCCAGTGCTTCATCTCCCAGCTTGCAGATAAGTGTACACCATTTTCACACTTGCTAAAGAAGAATGAGAACTTCAAGTGGGATCCTTTATGTCAACATAGCTTCGATCAGCTCAAGCAGTATCTAGCCAATCCCCCTATCCTGGTTCCACCAGTCCCTAGTCATCCCTTGATTTTGTACATATCAGCAACACCTACTGCTCTAGGGGCACTTCTAGCACAACATGATGATTATAGCAGAGAAAGAGCCATCTACTATATCAGTAGAACCCTAGTTGGTTATGAACTCAATTATACTACTATGGAAAAAGCTTGTTTGGCAGTTGTTTTCTCAACTCAAAAGCTTCGCCACTAGATGCTAACTCATACCATCCAACTAGTCTCCAAGATTGACCCTCTCAAGTATATGCTCTCCAAAACAGCACTTACAGGTCGTTTGGCCAAATGGGTTATGCTCCTTAGCGAATTTGACATTCAATATGTGGACAGAAAGGCAATCAAAGGGCAAGCTATAGCAGATCACCTAGTTGTTGCACCTCTAATAGATGCTTATCTGTTGATCACAGAATTTCTAGATGAGCATATTTGTCTAATTGAAGGACAACCCCCATGGAAACTTTATTTTGATGGCTCATACACATCTCATGGATCAGGGGCAAGAATATTGTTGGTCACACCTCAAGGAGATTACATTCCAAAAGCCTTCAAGCTACAATTCCCTAGCACCAACAATATAGCTGAATATGAGGCCCTCATAGCAAGATTAAAGATAGCTGTAGAATGGAACATTGCTAAGCTACAAATCTTTGGCGATTCTTAGCTCATCATCAAGCAAGCCCTAAATGAATATCAAACCAAAGATGAAAAGCTATTACCCTACAAAGAGCTAGTTGATCGGCTAACCCAACATTTTACAAGGCTTTAGTTTACACAAGTGCCTCGAATACAGAACAAAGCAGCCGATGCTATGGCTACTACAGGCTTGCTCTTGGAAATTCCCCAAGCAGCTACATAGTATGAGTTTTTAGTGGAGCAGCTCCTCACACCCGCCTATGCGAATGAGGATTCAAACTGTGTTTGTATCTTGGTTGGTCCCCAATCCCCTTGGTACCATGAGATTCACGCTTACCTTAATGATGGTATCATATCCCCTCACCTCACACGTACCCAATGCCAGAACCTCATCCAAAAATCATCCCGCTATGTTATCATAGCCAATACCTTATATCATCAGGGTTATCACGATACTCTCTCTCAATGTTTAGACCAAAACGAGGCCGCGATGGTGTTAAAGGAAGTACACTCTAGACTTTGCAGTGCCCACACGAGTGGTATTGTCCTAGCGTGACAAATCCTTAGAGCAGGCTACTATTGGCCTACCATTGAAGAAGACTCCTGTGACTTTGTCAAAAAGTGTCTCCCATGTCAGCAGCATGCAAATCTTGTACACGCTCTAGCACAAGATCTACAGCCTATTGCACCACCTTGGCCTTTCGCTTGTTGGGGCCTTGATCTAGTTGAAACTATCACACCCCTCTCATCTGATGGACATAAATGGATAATAATAGCTACAGACTATTTCACTAAATGGGTGGAAGCAGTCCCCCTCATCTCAGCTACAAGAGTTCAAGTCTCCAAATTCATCTTATACCACATTTTTTGCCTCTTCGGCATCTCATCCACCATCTTCACTGACCACAGAGGTAACTTTGAAAATCTCAACATGGAAGAATTATGCACTTCCCTCCACATCCATCACCACTTTTCTAGCCCATATTTCCCACAAGGTAACGGCCAGGCAGAGGCAACTAACAAAACCCTCCTCAAAATCCTAAAGAAAGTTGTCAATGATTCCGGCCGTGATTGGCACCTAAAAATAAATCCAGCCCTATGGGCCTATCGAACTTCCTTTCGCACATCCACAGGCACAACTCCATACTCCCTAGTCTATGGTGCCAAAGCAGTACTACCTATAGAGGTTGAACTTCCCTCCTTGCGCATATCTTTGCAAGGGAAAATATCAGATGAAGAATACAGAGTAGCTCGGCTCACCCAGCTAGATATCTTAGACGAGAAGCGACAACAAGCCTATGATCATCTCACAGTCTATCAAACTCATCTCAAAAGGAATTTCAACAAGAAGGTGCTTCCACGACACTTTCAGCCAGGTGACATGGTCCTCAAAGAAAACATGAAAGTCCAAGCAGATCGAGAAAAGAAAGGCAAGTTTGAACCTACATGGCTTGGTCCTTATGTTGTCATTGCTTCCTTTGGCTCTAGAGCCTATCAGTTGTCTACACCGGAAGGAGAACTCTTGAATGATCCTAATAACATCATTCATCTCAAGAAGTTCTATGCTTGAAGATCCTTGGTATATCCAGCTTTTGAAAAATACAAAAGTACAAAAAAAATAGTAAAGAGAAATAAGCGTCCGACGGTGAAAACTTGGCAATTCAAGCGCCTTGGATAGGTACCTTGGTGAAAACCTGGTAATTCAAGCACCTTGTGTACTAAGACTAATCCATTATCTATCACTATCCTATCCCTCATCCATTCACCCACCATCCCATAAAACACTCGCTTGTTCCCTTGGTGTTCCAACCAAATATCCAAAATCTAATGGAGCTTGTAAATACCTCCTGTACAGTTTGTAAAATCTTGTACCAAAGCTTGTATTATATCTTGTAAATCTTGTACCATACCTTGTATATCCAAATCTTGTCCAAAGCTTGTACCATACTCCATCTTGTAGATAATCTTGTATCCTAGCTTGTATCATATCACATGCACACAAAGAATCCCATTTTCCTTAAGCTTTTCGCAAACCATCTACCTATCCACCTATCAACTATTATAGACATCCCATCCTTCACAAACATTTCCATCTCACAAAAAACCAAAGCATGAACAAACTTGTACATTTGTAACATATCTTGGTCCGTCAGCCTATACATCCCCTTTAGCTTAGTACCATTGTATCTATCCAGCGTTCGTGTCAGTTTGTCCTTGATCAACATCTTGCACACATTGCACAACCCTTGGTTAGCTATTCCAATGCATCCTTTAGCTAGATCTCATGTCACCAAAGTGTTATCCTTCTTAGTTCAGCTTGCCAAACACACCACTCATCCCGATCCACCAGCTTAGGTGCTCCTCGATAGGTCCTTGCAGGATATAGCTTTCCTCATGTCTGATCTTGGTCCGTTAGTACCTCGTCCTACCCATCTCGTTGGCAAACAGCTCTCGTTTGGATTTTCACTTTCTTTTGATTTGGAATCTTCCCTTTTGGGTCTTGAAGTATCTTTTCCAAGGAATCTCCTTGTTCCCTCCTCAAGGTTGCCACGATCTTCCATATCATGGTATGTTGCGAATGGGGCAATTAGAGCGTAAGGTCTTGATCAAGTCTTTCATGTGTTTTTCTTTTTTGCTTGTGGGTTACCTAGTGTCGGTTCCGCACTGCTTCCTCTGGGATTCATGTGTGATGCTGGGGAAACTCTTGTGTATTTGTTTCGAGTCAGTTTGTCAGTCCTCTGGACAGTTGGTGAATAGGCCTTGATGTTCTTGGTAACCTTGGCAATTAACCAATAGTCCTATAGAAAATCTAGTTCTCAACTACATGGTGATACTTCATTTTGAAGTATCCCCCCGCTCAAAAAGCTTCAATGGTTTTCCTTCATTTCCATTATCCCCCATCCATATCCAGCATCTGTCTCTCCTATCCCAGCTTGTGCATCAGTACCTCTTTGAATCGCTCCTCACACTTAGCTTTAGGGATCCACAATCCTAGTCTTAGGGATCCACCAATCAAATCAATCCACCAAGCCTCATCTTTCGAAATCCACAATCCTAGTCCTAGGGATCTTCGAAAACCCATCTTTTGCCAATCTGACTCTTTGAAATCCTATTGCATTAGCTTTTTAATCCCCTCATCCATCTCTCCATCTTGAATTCCTTTTATAGCGCTCTGCTGCTTCATCCTCCCCCCAATCCCAAAAGTCTTAAGCTTGTTTCCTCTTGTGCCCCTGATTTCCCTTTATCATCCTCTCGTAGTGAGAGTTTGAGCTAATTCAGCCCCTTCTCTTTGCCAACCTGTGTCTTAGCTCATCTCCATTTCTTGTACTTTTCAAGAAGTCGTCGAGCCTCATTTCTCTCCCCGCCGCCTTCTTGAGGGGGCATCATCTAAGTCTAGTCTCTCCTCTTCTTATCTGAGACTGGGGCAACCTCATTGCTAAAACATCTTCTTCGTGTTGTCTTCATTCGAACTTCTTTGAAATAGTGTTGTCTCAAAACTATGTCAAAGAGGGGCAAAATGTAGACACCTAAATTTGATTACATTGCTTTGGTAATCCTATTTAGTTATCTCTAAAGGCATCATTAATTAAATGCTTATTTAATTAATCCTTTGCCATCCCCTAGCTGATTAATTTAATTATGTTGAGATAATGGGTGTTGCACACATTGCATCATATTGTTATTTTATTATTTTATTTTATTATGTAATGTTGTGCCTAGATGGACGTGCAACATGTAAAGATTCTCATGGAATATTCTTGATGAGTTGTATTGTAACATTGTGATAATATTTCATGTAATTATTTAATATTGGATTTGAGATTGGTTAGAGATTGTGATCACCGATTTGTGCTCATGTATGTCATGTGAGAGATGACATGGTTATTTCTTTATCTCTTTCCTCTGTTGGTTGTGGTGAACTTGGGAGAGCATTGGAGACTTGTTATGAGAGTTATTCTTGCAGGATATTGGATTATGTATTGTGGATGTCCTTGATACTACATGGATTCACTTCTTTGAGATGTTGTGAGTGGATTGGTTATAGATTTGACATTATCTTTTGCAGTGGGAGCTTCTTGGTATATATGTGGCAGGTATTGCTCTTGAGGCTTGTGATTGCAGGTTATAGATTGGATATGTTGGTGATATAAGATTCACTTGTTATACCTTTGAGGTATGGATAGTTGGATGGGTTTGGCACTTTGCTGTGGGTGCTATTTCAGCTATGGATATTTTTTGACAACTATGGATACATGTGATTACCTTTTGGATCAGGTTTTTGTGCTTGGAATTTCAGTTGGTACAGGATTTTATGATCTAGTAATGCAACAGGTTGGGTGGCTTTCTCTTTGGATGGCTTCTATGTATGTCCAGTGGGAGTGGCATAATAGGAGGTGAGATCATTCATGTTTGAGATGCTAGATACTTTGTTTTTGTTGCGGGTACCAGGATGGACCACTTGGTGTATTTTGATCCATGATGGTGGATGTGCTGAGAGGGATTGTTCCCTTGTTCATTTATGTGGCTACGGATTGACCCTATGCAATGTATACAACAAGTGGGAGATTGTTGAGATAATGGGTGTTGCACACATTGCATAATATTGTTATTTTATTATTTTATTTTATTATGTAATGTTGTGCCTAGATGGACGTGCAACATGTAAAGATTCCCATGGAATATTCTTGATGAGTTGTATTGTAACATTGTGATAATATTTCATGTAATTATTTAATATTGGAGAAAAGAATTAAATGTCCAATATTAAATGTGGGGTCAATGGGTTAGGTAGCACATGGTTTATGTAATACCACTTAGTGGTTTTTTGTGGGACTTGCTACTATATAAGCAGCCACAAGGGTAGTTGTTGTAAGAGAGAGAGAGAGTGACAAGGAGAAGACAAAAGGCAAGAGTTGAGCGGGACAAGGCTTGACAGGTTAGCCAAGGGAGCATTTGTGAAGGTTGAAAGCATGGCATGTGATGTGTGGATTCATGCTTGTTCACATAGTTTGCTCGGTTGTGGCTATGGCCATGAAGGCTTCCATGGTTGTATGGCAATGGTATTTTTGCTGAATAATACATGATGATGGATGCTTTTGGAGGCTGGGTTTTTTTTCCTCATTGAGGGTTTCCCAGGGTATATCTTGTGTCACATTTTGTGGGTATGTTTTCTTTTCTCTTGCATGTGGATTTTAATTCCGTGATTATTTCAGATTTATTATGGGTTATGTGGAAACGGTTATATTATTTATTGCCAAGTTTCCTAACAAATTAATCATCTATAGTCCTAATTGATAAATCAAATAACCTATTATTTATCAATTAAATCCTATTCTTCTATCTAAATCCAAAATCCCCATTTATTAAATAAACCTGTTTGATAAATAAAACCCTCAAATCTAATAACCCTTAACTTATTCTTAAACCCTCTTTTTAGCCTAATCCACCCCATCCACCCATACTAACCAAGCTTAGCCACTAACTCACCCACCCTCATGAATGTCATCCACTTGCAAATCTCTAACATCCCTAATCTAATCTTAAACCCAAGCCTAATCCACCCCCTAATGTTGTCACATTCCCTAAGAAAGCTTAAGACTTTCTTAAGCCAAGGAAAGTCAACAATCTCAACTCCCCTCAAAATATCCCAACCACCCAACAATGAATGCTCTTACAAAATCCATAAAGACTCTTACAAGCTCTTACAAGCCATAATGAAGGGTCTTTATGAAGATATTATCCTTTGAGCCTCCTTTTTGGACTCGTCCTTCCCCTTTCCTCCATCCATTCACCTTGTGACATGTGTCACTCCCTGATTGGTGCTAAACAAGCACAATCCATGTGCCCCCTTTTGAGTGCATCCTAGCCCTCCTTAAGCTTTCATCTTTCCTTCCATCTTAGCCCTCCATCTCTCAAGCCCTTAGCCTATAAATTGAATCCCCTCCCAAGCCATTTCATCACAATCTTGGAGCTAAAGTTATAATGCCCTTTTGAGAGCCAAAAGCCATCAACCATACCCTTATGATGCCAAATTGAGAGCTCACAAAGCTACCAATTTGCCATTTTTCATCTCCATTGAAGCTAGTTTTTGGGAACATTGAGCATACATCCCAATCTTTAGACCCATCTACCAAGCAAGGAGCTAAATTCCATTGGGAGAGTCCATTCATTTGGCTCACATTTCTAATTGGGGTTTCCTCTTTACTCTCTCATTTATGTTATGGTTTATATGCTAGTTAATGCTTTTGTTTTTGAATAAATTAGTATTACTTGCTAACATATTTCTCATATACACATATGAGGAGGGGTCTTACAAAAGATCCCTTAAGAATGGATAATGTATTTATAATTTCTTATGTGTACTTGATGTATATGTGTATGTGTATGTGTATGTGTATGTGTATGTGTATGTGTATGTGTATGTGTATGTCTATATTGCTTCCACATTGTTATGTTGTGTTGTACAAACTTTTTTTAAAAAAAATTGGTAAAACATTGTAACATAGTAGGTTAATTTATCTTGGGTTTTCAAGCAAGGAAATACAAATAACATATATGGTGTTAATAAGTAGGTTGTTTTTATTAGCTAAAGCAATGCAAGCTTGTGGTGCAAAAGATCAATTGGTTGACAAATCCCTATTGCACAATGAAAAAGATTGTTGAAGCCATGTGGGGATAACTTCATATATCTTCTATATCTATCTATTTTAGGTGCTTGGTTGGCCAATTGTGGAAATCCTAACCATGCATGCTAGCAAAGATTATCATAGCCAAGTGAAAGTTGGCTATTTAAGGTAACTGGCTCATGTATGTTGATTAACTAGTTTAAGCTGGTTATCAACATGTTGCTACAAGAAAAAAAAAACTATTGGAGGAATACTATTGAGGAGTGGTCATTGAGACCCTTTGGGTGATGCAATAACTCACATTCAATAGAAGTTGCATGATAATCCATTAAGGTTGATGCAATGAGTTTTTGGACTACTAAAAGCACGACTAGTAGATCCATTTCATGGATTTTAGAAATGGAAGTCTTCCATGGATATATTGAAATCCATTCTCTCATTATAGTGAATTATTCATTATAAATAATTAGGAGTAGTTAAAATTCATAAGTCTATAGGTGTATTGTAATATTTTTCAAAACATTTTAAGAATTCTCACATATGTGTGAGTGTGATTGATTGCAAGCTAGTTCATTTATTTTTTGCATATTAGAAAAAAATCGTCTTTTATTGCACATGTCATGTTGATTACAACCATTTTAGGTGATTAATTTCCTACTTAGAATTTGATAGCATCTCACATTTATATACATTTGTTCATGTACTAGAGTGCAACATATATATTTTTTTTTATGATAAAACAAATTCCAAAACTCCTTGAGATTTCTACCAAAAGGTTCAAGTAATTAAAAAGAGCATTAAGAATTCATTTAAAATTTCCAAATATCTAATCAATACAAATTCTTTCCTTTTCCAAAATAGTCTAGAAGTATTTAAAGTCTACTAGAAATGTTCCTAACAAGTAGCCATATTAAGTAAAGGATGTTCAATATAGATTTCTAACTTATTTGTAAGAAAGCTCCAATGAAATCATTAATGATTTGTTGTGAGGTTGGCGCAAGGTACAATACATGTTGATTAGTCTTATATAGGTAAAAAGGTGATTTTTGAGTAATATTGCTTAGTTTTAGTTAAATAATGTCTTGTAAGATCATTTTAGGCCATTTCTAATCATTTTTCAAAGTTGCAAGTATTTAGGCTTTAAAATGCAAAAGCTGCTCAAATTGAGAAAGTTGTAAAAAATAATATCCTTGCAAAAAGGAGGGAAAAACCATGCAAAAAAAAGTTGAAATATCACCCCAAGAACATAACAAGTTACATTAAATAATTTTTGACATAAATGAACCTTATTGGCTTCATTTGTACAAACTAATCAAGATTTGAAATGAGTTTTCAATAAAATTTCTCTAGTTCTTGCTTTTTAATAGTGTAAACAATCTAATTATGGCTCATTTTTATTCATTTTCATTTTTTTCGATGATTTTAAAGTGATTGGGGTTGATATTATTCGGATTCTAGATTATTTCGTCTTTGGTCTCATGTTATTCCATTAAGTTTTGACTTAGATATCATAATTTATGTGTTGAAGAGTTAAAAACCCTACCTAGGATAATTTGTGATCTTGTAAAATGTAAAAATTTTATTTTGCATAGGGGGGAATGCCAAACCTTGGATATTAGTATGTTTTTGTATTCCTTCATTTTATCATAGGTGTGAGGCATGAGAAAGATGTCTGCAATGGTCTTGAGATGAAAGAGTACATATGAGTGAAGGTATTCACCTTGTATGTGTGAATAGTGAATGAATATTAAAGGGTATTGGTTTGGGAATGTTAAGGAGGTTTAGTGAAAACCTTGAATGCAAGATATTTCCTTGAGAGAATCTTTGGTGTTAGATAAGCAAGTATTTTTTTATGACTGTTACTATGAAGGTGATTGTGGGTCATAATAGTAGCATATAAAAAATTTGTAAAACACTATAAATTAGTTTGATTCAAGGTTGCATGCATATAGAATATGTTCATTTATTTTTTAGGATCCTAAAAAAATAAAGACAGAAAAAATATATCATTGTCCCATTGGGTTCATGCTAGAAGTTGTGATTTTCCTAGTTGTCTCTCAAACTAGAAGAATTTTGATTCCTGTATGTTTCAGCACATTTTACTCTTTTGAATAGAAGGATTGGGGTACGTATGTTATATGGTTGGAAAGAGTATTGAATATACTTTCTTTTCCTTCAAATTTGACTTAGTGTGGAGCTCTATTGTAATTATTTGTCTATTAGAGACCATGTATGGTCTTGGACTTTATCGTTTATCACTAAAATAGTGTCTTAAGGTATTTTCTTGTATATTTTGAATACTCAAATGTAATATCCCCATTTTTAGGAGGTTCCTACAGTTATCTTGGTCAATTCACGATCACGACCCTCATGAGATGACAATGGGATTTGAGGGTCTCAGTTTTGAGGTTAGAGGCTTTCCAGTAGCCTATGGTATGTTTTGGCTCTACTTGAGGGACTCGCTATTAATAGTAAATCAAATTTTTGGTTTCAATGAGCTCGGTTGAGTTAGAAGAGTTGAGTGATGATCTCAATTTTTATTTTGGGTTTCTGTTTTGGGCTCTAAGAATCTTGGAGGAAGTGTTTGTTTATAGTAAGTCACCCTTTCAAATTCAAACAATGTCTTTCTTCATTAGGATCACTCTGGTATTGTCAAATTTTGATTATGATGATTCTTTAGTTGTTTTCGCAAGATAGGTTTATTATTATTATTATTCATCTAAATATGATGAGATTGCTATTTTTCTTGGTGTTGTAGGTTGGTCACCTTAGTTTCATAGCTCACTGGAACCAAGATGAAAAGTTTGAAATCATGGGTACAAGAAATAGTGGCCTTGTGTGTCAGAATATTATGTTATAGTGGAAAAGGTCATTTTTGAAAACCAACAATAATTAATAATTATATTATATGGAACTTTGTTATATTTTAATGTTGTGTTGAGGAAGCTTCTTAAGTGAAGTTGTATTTGGGAAACTTTTTATCATTTGGAGATTATAAATAAAAGCTCATTTGATGAGTAAAGCATTTGATTACTTGATTGATTTTTTTTTTTTGTCTTTGTGATGTTTCCTAAGGTTGATTCATGGGCCCTTGCTGAAGTATAAAGGTTGTGAGTCTAAATTGTGCATTCTTCTACTCTTGAGATGTAGTAGTAATTGAATTGAGTTATGGATTGAATTATTTGTTTTTCCTTTTGTGGTTACTCTTTCTAGGGGAAGGTGTTTCAACTGGGAGAATTGTGAGTGATACTTGACTTGCAATTGGCATCCAAAGGCTCTGTTATTGTGTAATTAGGAAGTTAAATTCTTGGTGCTAGATATCCTATTGAAAGTTGGTTCAAAGTTGGTTTGCTTGGGCAATTTTGTGTTTGTACTAGTGAAGACTGGAGCAATAATTCTAGAGTGTTTGTGTAGTGTCTGCCCCAAGTTTACATTCAATTATTAGTTTATGTTTATGCTTGATGATTAGTAGCAGTGCTTTCCAAATTATTGGATGTTGTTTTCATAATACAATTGATTATATGATGAGACTACTTTGGTACTAGTTACTTCATGTATGCATGATTATACCTTGATGATGATTATTTACAGTAGTTTTAGTTATTTGATGATGTTAGTTAGATGGATTCATTATATGTGTTTTCTATGGATACATACCCCATACTGCATATGTATGGTGTGTGTGTGTCTATTTTCTTTATGTATGGCATTTCTAATGTGGTTAAGGAAGGGAGTCGTAGTCACCTGCTAGTCATGATCTACATGATGTACCACTTCCTGCCACTGCCTATTTAGTTTAGAATATATGTATTTGTACATGCATGAATTTTATGCAGAATGCAGGTACCATCAACTTCCCTAAATTGCCAAGATGAGCATACATATCACAATATCTCAATGGTAAGAGAGGGGAGATAAATTCTTGAGTCCAAATCCTAAACTTTAAACCAATTGTCCTAGGAAAAACTAGGACAAGTATCCGAGATGATTACCCTTCCGAATTCATCATAGGACGTAAATTTGTGATTATAACCCTTGAGTTTGATTTTGGTGTTATATTTTATGATGGGTTTCATATTTCGTCTTTTAGGTTTTTGGTAATTTTTCTATTAATTAAGTCAAATTGAAAGATTAATTAATAATTTAATTTAATGGAAAATTATTAAGATAATTTCAATAGTTAATTAATTGGAAATTAATTAAATTTAAAGAATTAAATTTAAAGAGGAAATTATAGTTCTATTTTGAGAGCATAATAATATTTATTTAATTTAATAATAATATATTTAGGAGATCATTTCTAAAATAAATGCTAAATATTATAATTACTTCAGTTGATAAATATTATATTAAAAATGCTTCAAAAATTAATAAGAGAGAGTAAGCAATTATTTAATGAAGTTTTTTTAATTTAATTGCATAAAGCTTATGCATGAGATTAAAATATAATAAATTAATTGAAAAGAGAAAGCAAATAAATTTAACAAAGATCTTTTAAAATTGCATAAAGTATACATGAAGTCTGAAAAGGTTAATAAAGAGTTAAAAGAATGTGATCAAGGAGTTCCCTCGCGTGATCGCACAATCGGTGCCCCGAATTTAGGGGAGAACTCCTTATCAACAATTTAGAGTTCGTTTTCTGAAAAATGAATTTTTGGGACTGGGAATTTTGGAGAAGGGAATTTCTAGAGAGAAGGTTTCGGGAGAAGAGATTTCTCTCACAATGTTTGGGGTGTTTGCAAATTAGCATCAGAACCAAGTAGATCTTTGTGTTTTGTTCACCTAGTTAATTATGTAGTTTAATATTCTTGTCTTCTTCGTGATTGTTGAGTCATTTTTCCAAATTACATTGTGATGAACTTCTCAATCTTTCATTTGATATTACTGATCTTCATACCAATTTATTCTATATATGTGAGGATTAAGAATTTGAAAAAACCTGCATTCTGT
This sequence comes from Cupressus sempervirens, assembly GCA_028749045.1. NCBI lineage: Eukaryota > Viridiplantae > Streptophyta > Pinopsida > Cupressales > Cupressaceae > Cupressus > Cupressus sempervirens. The sequence continues at coordinate 123,985,734 of CM053792.1, forward strand.
AGATTCAAATTTGTGAACTAAACTAGGAAAGGTTTTGAAAGAAATGGAAAATTTAGAATATAAATTTGGTTGGTTGATCGTATTTTTCCTATCAAAGTATTGATATAACTTCTGTGAAAAAAATAATATATATTAAAAAGGTTGAATTGGGGAGGGAGATTGTTTTAATTATTAAAAATGATTTTATATAAAAAAATATAATTTAAAAAATATATATACATGTATATAATAAAGGAGAGGTGGATTTTACCTCACCTCCTCCCCTTATCTTTCCCCAATGGCATATCTGCTACTGCTCATAGGGTACTGTGATAGCAACAATACTCTGTACTGCTACGGCTATAGGCCCCTGCAACAGTAGGGTGACTACACGGCTCTTAAAGGCTGATGGGCCCTAAACGCTATGTACATGCATTTCAAATTGTACTTTAAAATTATTTTTTATTTATTTTTTATTAAATTTAAATTATTATTTATTAATTATTTTTATTAATATTTAATAAATAATTAATCAATATTAATATAGTTGTTTCATAATTATTTATTAATTAAATTAAATTAAGTTTAATTAAGTTTAGTTTATAATGAATATTATTAATAAAGTTTTAAATTTATTTTATTATTATTAATGATATTAATTTTAATAAAATTATAATTATTTTATTTAAAAATTAATAATAATTATTTAATAATTTAATAAATAATTACCTTTAAATTATTTTAGAATATTTAACTTATAATTGAATAAGGGTATTTGTGCATTTTATTCAAATATAAGAAATGGGTTAATTTATAAGGGTAAATTATGAATCTCGTCTACTTGAAACATAAATTGAAACAAATACTTAAACCTTGCTATTAACTCAACTATGTGTTTTCAAAATCAAACCAAACTATGAAGCTACACTGTTAACTGTATGTTGTCTTATGTTTTGGATTTGGGTTACTAGAGTGTTGACCAATCTTAGGACATCTACCAGAGGCTTGGGAGTTTTGTATTTGTGATATTATGATGATTTGATCTTGATCTTTTTAAACTCAACCATAGTAATGTGTCTGGTATGCTTTATGATGAGTTTAGATTTATTGTTCGTTATTGTTTTCAGTGTTCTTGTGTGAAACTAAGGTGAATTTTATGACCTTTTTGACTTGATCTTTGAGTCTTTGATCAGTTATTTTTGGGATGCTTTCTAGTTGCTTGTAAAGGATTGAGGGATTATTGTGTATTATCTTTTGATGCTTTCTAGTCACTTGTATAGGACTGAGGTGAAAATTGTGATTCTTTGATTTGTACTTTATGAGCCTAGGGTAGGTAATTTGTATGTTAAGTTGGGAAGTGGCTTGCAATGGAGGCTAGGGACCAAAGTGGCTGCCAAGGTAACCCATTTTAAGTAGTTAATAAGTAAAAACACTACAATAAATGAGAGAAAAATGAACCTAATAAAAGTCTTTTCTTTCCTCGCCCATGCCTCGAGTGCTTGTACAGATTAGGATGGGAGTAGAGAGGACGCTTGGCTATGACCATGCATCGTTAGTAAGCCTTGTTAGTACAAAAGGATATTGGTGCCACATGGAGTCACTAGGGGGGTGGAGGATTAAAAGACTAGTCAGGTAGCCTTAGAGTTGGTTCGTGTAATGACACTTTCCCACTAGCAGTATAGATTTCCTACATGTCTTTATTTGCCTCTAGGTCTAGATGTCGTATTATCATGGAAACTTTGAGTTAGATTACTTTCAGGGATTTTCTTGACATAGATATTACTTTTGGTTTTTTGGATTGATATCTTGTTTGGGACTTGAGACTATCCCCTTAGCACAGTGGGAGTGGATCTTTTTGGGTTACCATGAGGTTGGGCGGCAGTGCTTTTTGCTTTTACCATTGAGATCTGTCCATAGATGTCATGGCTAGAGTTACTTGTTCTGCATTTCCTTTCATTCTATCTTGTGTATTATGATGGATGGTTGTATCTATATGATGAATGGTTATATCTATATGGTGGATGATTTTACTTATTGTATTGTATCTTTTTTTATGGATCTGAAAGGGATGATGTAATCTATTTTATAAATGTATATTCTTTTAGCCTTTCATACCATGTGACATGTATAGTGGATGATTGTGCATTCCGAATTTATTGCCAAGTGGCATTCAGAACAAATGTATATTATTTAAATGGACTGGACTTGTAGTTATTCTTTCATGTGGATGTGTTATTTATTTGATTTAGTATTAATTAAAAGTAAATGTGATTTAACATCTTGGGATCCTTAAGGAATGTAAATCTGTTATGTTTTCTTATGTATGTTTGTATGTTATTGCTTCCGCTACTTTGTAATTGTTGTATATGTTATTCTTTTAAATTTAAACAATTTTTTTTTGGAAAACTTAGTAAAACTTTAGGTTAGCTCTTTTAAATCCCTTGGTGAGGCATTACAATTTGCAAGAGACTTATTTCTGCATACCTAGCCATTGATTTCTAACTTGCACACCTGTAATTTTATATTATATTGCATGAGTAAGGATTATCAGGTCAGACTACTGTGATTCAAATAATTTGGGTGTCCAAATGAGTGGATGTGATTGATTATATTTCAAGCTATGATTTTTCCTACCAAGTTGAGGTTGCTTGGCTATTGTGGGTATTCAAATTTAGGTCTACTACAAATCTATTCCAAAAGTGATCTCACTACCAGGTTATTCTATGTAATTAAAATTATCACTTCTGTTTAGTAGAGGTTGAATAAAAAAATTAGATATTGTAAATTCATAATTTTTGTTAAAATAATTCAATGCAGTATTAAGATGTTTGTCTTACTCGTTGAAAATCAGAATTCTAAATCTTTGCTAAAAAGCGATCTGGCAGTATAAGAGAACAATTTGTTGTTTGCGCTAATTGGGAATAGTGATGTAGTTGAAGAGTCGAGGTACTGTTATAATTGCATTGCATTTCAAAATACATATATTGGTTCAATTCAAAATTTTCCAGTTACAAACCCCTCAAGATTACAACATAAATAGAAGTGGTGATGGAGCTTGTTTTCCAAGTGTTTGATGAAATGCCAAACCATTGATTAGTAAATAAAAAATTGATGTGTGTCAAAGAAGTAAGTGATTGGGGTTATTGTAGTGGTATCAAAGTGTTTTCTTTCCATCTTGTGGGATAGAAAATTTATCATTATTTCAAACTTGTATTTGTATTGGGAGTGACCAGCACTCTCACATTTTCTAGCAATGGACAAACACAAGAGGACTAGTAGTTCTATGAGTCGATGGAGCAATGTGGAAAATAGAGAGAACATAAATCTCTTAATGGAGAGTATGGAAAAACTTAAGCTTCATTAGCAAAGGTTGGCGATGAGCTTGTCAGATCCAGAGATAATTGAGAGGGCAATGAGGTATATGGTTTCTACTTTTAGAAGGCCGTCATCGAGGTTGCAAAAAAGAAATCTTGAGTTTTCCTTGACAGGTGTCCATGATGAAGATGTACCTATATTTAATATGATGGCTAGTAGTCCTATTCTCAGTGTTGATGATGGACTTATTTCACAAGGACATATGGTTGTGTCAATGGCAATAGAGGATAGTGGCATTAAGCTTCAACAAATTGAAGCTCCAGTTAGTGCAGAAATAATTGATGTAGTTTTTATCATTAATGCTTTAGGCTTTCTTGAGGATGGAATAGTTATTGGAGATGTGTGTGTGTGTGTGTGTGTTTGTCTATATATATATATATATATATATATATATATATATATATATATATATATATATATATATATATATATATATATATATATATATATATATATATATATATATATAAGTTTTTGCGGTGTTGCTAATGTGCAGGAAGCAGTTGCTTCCTCAACTATATATATATATATATATATATAAGTTTTTGCGGTGTTGCTAATGTGTAGGAAGCAGTTGCTTCCTCAACTAGGACAGATGCATGTATGGAATCAGTTAACTATGATGTTGGTTATTTGGGTGTTACAATGTAGTTAGTAGATGTGGTTTCATGCTTTAGCATTATATATTGATTCATAATCAGACATTGAGTTATGTGTACAGAGTCAAGTGTAAGAAGTTGAGGCTTTATTAGGAGATGTGGATGCAGATAGTATGGACACATTTGATGATGCTATGAGATGCACTAGGTAGATACCCCTTGCCAATTATTGGGTGATGACTCTAAGGAGGATTTGGATGGGTCATAGGACCAGGATTTATAGGGACTTTCTGTTGAGGAGGAAGTGGAGTCATTCGAGGAGTACATGATATAGTGAGAGCTTATGCTTCTTTAGAGGAGATGTTGGTTGATGTACTGAGTATTTGTATCTCAATTGAAAATGTGTGTGAGGTTCGTAGCACACATGTAGTGAGTGATCTTGTGGTGGGGAGTTCTAATTCAATTTCCTATCATAGCACTGGTAGTGAGATAGAGATCTTGCATAGGAGGCAAGGGTTACAAAGGCATCATATGACTAGTTAGTTGAAGGTAATTGAAAGTTGCATTTCTTCAACTCTTGAGAATTATGATTCTAGTTTTCAAATGCTTGCTACATTTGGTTTGGTTTCTCTTATGTTAGATGAGCACAATGATATTAGTCTCCACGGTTCACTTTAATGGTGAATATTCTTCATTTGGAAAATTTTTCCCATTGACCAATGTCAATTTGGAAAAAAAATTCAACATATGTGGTATGCCGAGCCCATCACCATAAAATCTATGCCATCAGATCTCCATTCAAGACAAAATAGCCAATCAAAAAAAAATTCACACAGCAAATTAAACACATTCATCTATGATATCTGAAGTGGGACTTTTTGGATGGCATCAATTCACCCATGGTTTTAAAAATGTTGTATGAGAGGGATGACATTCAGCCCCCAAATATGAAAACATTTGTCACAGACTAATTCAATTTTTTCAACTATATTATGCATGGATGTATAATGGACAAACCATATTCGCCTTGGAAATTCTAGAATATATGGTTTTATTACGCGGGCTTCACCAAATATTTTGTATGTGTTGTAATATTCTCGTGGAATTCGGAAAAAAAGAGTGGTATAAATACATTCATAGATTAATAGGTTGTCGCAATTCCAATCAATAGTGAAGTCTGAATTTCTCATACTGCCAAGATCATTGCTAGGTAAGTTGTGAGTGTGATAACTACACTTTAGCCAAAGGTGAGTAACTCAAACCCCTATCTATTTGTTCTCTATAATTTTAGTTTGTTCTTATTTAGTAGATACAAGTTAGACTATTAATGGTCAGTTATCAACTAGGACTAGTGACCAATACCACTGAATCATGCAGTAACCAGGGAAGCCTAGGACATCTATATTTTATAGTGTAGGTCTTACAACAAATGAATACTATTTAGGTAAATATATGTAATAGACTACAGTCAATTGTCACTTTTTTAAAAACATGAATTTTATGGCAACCTATATTTCCTAGGAGATGATGAACATGAACAAGGGTAAGAGTCCTACATGTGGTGGAAGTCAAGAAAGGCTAGCCAAGTGCACTTGTAGAACCTTGTCAGCATAGTTTAGTGGAAAAAATTAGGAAGCTACAACATCACAAGTACATTTACAAGATTCCCAACCACTGCCACTACTAGTTCCGTTGGCTTATATTGAAGAAATTGGTGAACTTGATATCTCTAATCATGGTGAACTTGAAGAAGATATTTAGGTAAATACTGAGAGTAGCCAAGATCTTTGGGTTAATACACAGAGTAGCCAAAATAATAAAATAGACTTAGATGATAATTCTAAAGATGGTGATGGTGCACAACCAAGAAAGGGAAAAGGGAAATACAATACAAAAATTGATGTGAAATCCAAAAAAGATCAAAATTGGGATATATCAATCAGAAATTTTCAAATAGAATGGGCCTCAAAGTATCTAGTCATTAAACTTATACGCAATCCAAAAGAAGGTGATCCTACAGTAGAATGTGGATGTATGATGTGAAGAATGATAAATAAAAAGGAAAAGACATTGCAACTAAAAATTGACACCATAGAAAAGAATATGGGTAAAGTTTATGAGAAGAAAATCATAGATGGATTGAAAAAATTAGTGACAAGATGGAAAAAAAAAGAGGAATGTCAACATGTTAAGATTATAGAAGTCTTAGAATTTCAGGAGAAAATACAAGTGAATCCTACTAAAGAAAAAGGCTCTATTGAATCTCTTCTTGGAAAAGAAATGGAAATTCAAGAAATGGGAAAATTTCTTCAATTAAGTGTTTTCTTCTATATTTTGAGAAAAGGGTGTGCCATGATAGACTACCCATCATTGAGTGGTTTATTACACTTTGTGAAACTTTTTTATTATATGACAAGTCATTGGTTAGTAAATAGTAGATGGGAATGGGAAAGTTGTCTTGTTGAGGTTGAAAAGAAAAATATCAAAGCAAAAATTAAAGAGTCAAATTTCATTGCATTATCTTTAGATGAGGTGACAACAATAGACAATACTTCCTAGGTATGCATGCATATCTATACTATACACAATTTTCCTTGCCCACCCAATCTACTAACTATTGTTAAAATGAAGGATAATTCAATGGAAAAAAACATATTTGAACTATTAAAGAGCTCTCTAATTGAATATTGAGGTATAGATGAAATGATGATTGGCCAAAATTTGGTGTGTGTTGAAGAATATGGAGCTTCAGTAATGCAAGGCGACAAGAATGGTCTTGTCATAAAGTGAAAAGATTTTATTGCACCTTACGTTGTTGGAATTCACTGTATGGCCCATAGAATGAATATAGCTTTTCGAATTGTGAGTAACTCTCTAGAAATATAGAGATTTAAAGTTTTAATCAAAGAGATCTAAAGGAACTTTTGTCAAAATCCTAAATGATTCAGGGAATTTCAACATTTTTCTAAGGGACTAACTAATGGAAGAAAGATACCTAAGGATAATGATACTATATGGATCTCTTTGGATGGACCAGCTCATCTATTCTTTCTAAATATCCATCATTTCTTGGTACAATAGAGTCAACTCATGATAATTAGGGTGGCCAATGGAAATATGGTGAGCTACTTGAAAGGTTAAGTAATGTAGAGACACTCTTAACATTAACAACCATTCTCCCCATGCTAGATGAAATAAGAAATATAATGAAGAATATCGAACAAAAATTTATGTATATTATAGAATATAATACACTATGTAAAATGACAAGCATGGCCCTCAATAATCTCTATAGAAATCCAAATTCATTATATTTGGATGAAAAATTTTCAGGGTAGATGAGAATCATAGATTTGGATAATCTTGATAGCTTTTTAAAGATTGATGCAAAGGGTGAATTATGTGCCAATATATAAGGTATTGAGATAAAAATGCACTACTATGGAAGGCCCATGTCAATGAGAAAAGGAAAGAAACCCATGTAGCCTAAATTAACTATTATAAAGGAAGTGTTTGACCAGATTGTTGAATCTGTAATGAATTTTGTGAACGATGTTTCTTATAATATTTCCACAAAAATTAGAGAAATATTTCATCAACACAAATTACTTGAATCAATGTGTATTGTGTTTCCCCATTATTAAGAAGTCCTAAAGGTTTTAAAGATAGTATTGGTTTTGATAGATCAATTTTGCAAAAGCAAACAAATCAATGGCTTAATTGTAAATAGAGTTTTAGATGAATCTCATTTGAGAGATTTGTCCCATATTTTTTCTAATACAATTAAGGAACAATATTATCTTATGCAGAACCCCAGAGAAGAAGGATTAGTAACCAAAATTTGGAGAAATATAGCTTAAAGTGAAGTGTTGCAAGATTCAATATCAAATTCTTTTAAGCTTGTTGAATTATGTTTGACCATGGTATTGGGGTATGTAGAAGATGTGATATTTTTCAATGCTTTGGGGTTCCTAAATTCAAAGGTAAGAAATAAACTAAACAAGAATTTGGAAAATTGTCAGAGGTTGTATACATCCAAATATGAAGTCAATATTTTTCCTTACAAAAGGGCACTAAAATTATGGATGAAGAAATGCCAAAGAAGAGGTTTGGAAAATTCTTACAAAAATGAGATCACTAACTCAAGCAGTGGTGGTATTGGTAGCATTGATGTTGAAGCTGAGGATCACTACCAAACAAATGAAGGTATGCAGACTAGATAAAACATGTAGCATGATGGATTGTTTGAACTTAATGGCGAGGAATCTAAAGATTTAGATGATGAGATGTTGTAGAAATTTTAATAGTTATGTTACGATGTGTCAATTCTAAATTTATTAATTATTGGTAATTACTATTGTCTACATTATGAATTTTGGATAGTATTCTCTGAATCTAATCATGATTTATCTATCATACATGATAATTTATATCATTTTGTAAATGTCTAATGTCAAAAAACATGTACATTTTATCTTAGATGATGTCATGAGTCAAGATCCATTCAAATTTTACCATTACTATTATTTTTCATTTGCATTATTATGCTCATACGATACGTTGTTATGGTACAATCCTTGGTGATTTTTATGTAAATACAGCAATTCAAATGATAAAATTCATATTTATTCTCATTACTTTTTTACACATGATAATTGATAAAATTTAATGAATTCAATTTGCAAAAGTTAAATTTGAATACCCAATTTCATAGTCATGAGTTAAAAGTACTAAATTTACAACCATTACATTTAGCAAATGACCTTGAATTCCCTTCTATATAAATATAGAAATAAAGGAGCAAAAAAAACTTCAGGTCATTTTGCCTCATGGGAAGAGTCTTAAAGTAGCATCAAATTTAGTATTAAAAACATTTTTTGCCTTTTCATTTGATAGGCCTATTAAGAAAAATAGCATTTGGATTCTGCTACATTTATCATGTTCAAGAAACGAAGTTCAAAATTTAAAATCATATCAAACAATTACAAATAGAAATAAAGTAAACACTACAAAGATTATTTAAATCACTTTACAAGTTTCACATACTCTGATGCCTGATGGATGTCTTATGATATGATTGAAGATTCGGTCATCTTTTTTAGGATATTGAATTCTGCTTCCTTTGGAGTTTGAACATTTTTTATGTTATAGTAGATGACTTTTAACTTTATTAGACTTCCATATTTGGAAGATTTACTTGAAAGAAATGCTGCATCCAATAGTGCATTCAAATTCACCAATGGTTTGATGCAATTCAAAATGTATTCAGGAGTTGAATCTTGGGTAAACTTGACTACTTTAGACATCATTTTGGCCTCCAACTCTTTTTGGTAAGCTTCCCTTCCAATGAATGTTGTTGATGAATTACTAGAGAAAAGATTGAGAAAACCAAGACTTATCATTAATTTTTGTTTGTCATCCATCATGGTGAGATTTCTCCCAATTGAGTTCAAATATTCTCTCCTTCCCTTATGCTCTAGCATTTTTTAATGATAATTGATGACTTTACTAATGCACTAACATGGTCATGAACTCCTTGGATGGCCATATACCTATCACTATGTGTGTTGATTATGTCTCTAATCTATCTTGTAGTCTTCTCAAGCTTAAAAAGGTCTTTGTTCTTCTCAATCTGCTCTTTGATAATCCCACAAATAGCTCAAAAATATTTATGCAATTCAAACCAATCACACAACCTACCGATATTTTCCATAATTTCCCCCCACATTTTTTCTTTAATTAGCTTGACCAATTTTTTTATTTTTTCATTTGACTCAAAAAAGTTGTTCCCATAGGTTGTGATTTTTTTATTTGTCTTATGTACCTCTTGTACCATTTGTGACAACTAATTTTTACTTTGTTTCTTTATTTCCTTGGCTTTGTCTTCCCATTGTTTTCCTTTTTCAGTCTCATTTTCCAATTCCTTATTCATGTTAGTCATTGTATGTCCACTAGACTCCAACCTTTTGTAAATATCTACTGCAGATGCTCTTTCATACTGAAGTTATTAATTTGATTCTTGCAATTTGTCCCTGAGATCTTTGAATTTTACATATGCATCCATATTAACATGATTTGGAGTATCACTGAGTTTCTTATTGCTCTATTCCAATTATTCCTTCAACATCTTGCATTTTTCTTCTCTCTACATTTACATCACATAGCTTTTTATTACTTTCTTCCAATTATTCCTTCTAAATTTTTATTTATGCCTCCATATTTTCTAGCTAAGGTTGTGCACTTGCTTCTTGAGAGGAAGAAGTTGTAATCATTTTCTCTATTTCTTTACACCTAATATCTATTGATTTCTCCTTTGCCTTTGCATTTTCTAGATCTACTTTTAACTTTTCAATTCCCTTCTCCAGCCCTTTTTTCTCTCTCGATCTTTAACAGTGAATTGTAGACCATAGAGTTGGTCTTTTTGGCCACACTAACTTTGCCCACATTTTTTACTTTCGAGAAATCCATAGATAGTGTCTAACATGAAAATATGGTGGATTTATCACACTCTCTAGTGGATTATTATCTAGATGTGGGGAAGAAAAAATCATAAACTCTATCATTTCTTTATTTGTGTTATATATGTTGGAAATATCCTACTTGATGTAGGTTCTTGAGAAGGAGCCACCTCAAGTACATCCTTCTTGAATGCCTTATTATTTTTTCTATTCATTTTTTTGGTTTCTTGAAAATTTATGACAAAATTATTGAATTAAAAATTTTGGTCTATTGATGCAATGTGATGTTTGAAAGGAGAAAGAGCATTTGCAACATTTTACAAGTCTCCACCAATGCCCAAGGTTGTAATAATTGCATTTTAAGGATTACCAATAGCATCACCCCTTCCTAATCCTTCCTAGTTGTCACTAACAAGTGGAGTTTTTCAACTTTTGTGAAGGTTTTTTCTGAGGGAGTTGTTATTGGCATTGTATCAATGTGAGTATCTGAAACCTTTTGCTTCTTTGCACAGTGACCTTCAACTACAGTATTATGGTCAAATTTTAGTCACATCATAATTTTTGAAGATGAAACAACATGGCAGGTTATATTTCCACCATGTATGAATAATGGCATGGGTTCACTTTTTTTTTAAGAACCTGATGGGTCATTTAACTCATCTCGAATGATTGGTTTATGACCATGTTTTGGTGGCCCTGGTATTGGGAGTGGATACAAATTTCCTTGATTTGTCATGCCTAACCCACCATTACCTAGATAACCCATTTTTTCTATCATATTTGCCCCTATGCCATAATTTTCTTGTTGGAGTAATGGATCCAATGGAACCAGTGGCAGTGCCTTTAGTGGTAGATGTAGGAACCTTACAAACCTCATATGTATTGTCTTCATCATCTACATCACATTGTGTTGTTTCTACATCTGGATTATCATTATCCCATAATTTTCTAAATGTTTCATCCTCATGCAAGTCTTCAAAATCTGCAGAGGTCTTAGGTACACCAAGATTCTTCCTCATTTCCCAAAATGCATTAATTTTTATCAACACCAATGTGCAGCTACACAATCTTTAATTATAGAATCTAGAAGATATTAATTAATTGGATGATACACTATCTGGTAGAAATTGTAGGATGTCATGGGCTGCACTTTTTATTTCTTTCTGTGCAATTATTCAATTTGTGCTAACAATTCCTATATTGAAATACTATTTTCACCAGAGTATTTCTCCATCTCTATTTTGACCTCTTCCCATGAGTCCATGTTTTTAAATATTTCAATCAATGGCATACTCTCATGTTGACATTTTCTTGTAGAGTTCTCATTCTATATAAGCTTTGTACCAATTATTTTTAGTGGATCATATTGCCAGTGGTTAGGAACATCAAATTTAAAAACTGTAAGAAATTCATGTACCACATTGAATGCTCTTCTCTCAAATATGAACCCTCTGCATCCAACAGATAAGGAAGGAAAAATGGTTTTGTTTTTCTGACCATGAAAGAGTACATCTATTCTTTCCATAGGTTGTACATATTCCAATGCAAATACCCTCCCTATCACATGTATTGGAAGTTTGTAGGGTTCTACAGCTGAACTATAAAATCTTAATATAGTGTACTCTTCCATAAAGTACCAGTCACCCAATTGAATTCGACTTCCCAATTAAATTAATTATTTACAAGATACATGCAATCTAGGCATTGAAGTGTCTATAATTTTATGATAAAGTGGTGCCAAAAAGAAGTCTACAAAGTGGTTGTAGTCCCCTTGGGAATTACGCATCCAACCATGTATGTCTATTCAAATATTAGTTTATCAAACTTAAGCTAAAGCTTGTTTATTTCAAAAATTTGATGGTGCTTTTCTAACAGAAGATAGCACAAGTAGGTCATGTATCTAAATGTCCTCTATGACAGTGGGTCTGACCCTCTTTTAATCATGTGATGTACAATGTGCCCAATATAATTATATCTAATCATTAGTTTAGACAATGAATATTGAAAATCATTTCCAAAATGTCGGCACCCACTTTCTCATTACTTTCCAAACCAAAACACATTGATAGCAGAAATACAGTATCTTGAACCCATTGCAAAAAAATATCAAAATTGTAAGGAGGCTTATGATCACAAGGTAGATTGAATCTATCTACTAACCCTCTGATATAACAATATTTTTATCTTTTCCTAAGTTGTCATATGTTTTTGCCAATTTTTATAGGTCAATGTGGGTTGGATTTTTTTCTTTATACCCTAGGTCCAATAGTCTACCAAATTCACTCTTTTCCCCAAGCAGGCAATTCCCACAATCAATGTTGCAAATTTATTTACATTGCACCCTATCATGTTTTTTGATTTGATATATTTTGACTCCTTTTTTTGATCATTCCACTTATCTTCAATTGCATATCTGATTTCCTTAATAGTCCTTTTATAGATAATAGGATCTAAATATCATGGAATTCATCAGTAAAACCTAGTATTTTAACTAGCTTGTGAATGACAAAATATAGTTTCCCAGTCCCCTGTATTGTCTTTTGGCTTACAATTCCATTACCAGTGCCAATGACATTCCTCTTGTATATATTTTTTATTATTGAAAATTTTATAGAACTATATACAGACACAAATTACAATTTATTGACACAATTAACATTTAAACCCTAACTTATATTTCTAACATTTAACTTTGCTAGCTACCAAGACGCTAGAAAGTTCAAAAAAAATTAGGCTTACAATTCATGATAAATTGAAAATTAAACCCTGAATTCTATAGTCGATACTAGTTACTAAACTGTTAGTAAAAAATGTGTTCAGGATCTTATCTAGAAAGTTGAAACTCTAATTGATAACTATTTTATGTGATGTTGTGAGCTGTCTAGGAAGATTGGGTTTGTGTTGCAACTTGCAAATTGTGATTCATAACCCCTTTCTGATGCTCCAATGCTTTTACTGAATCTTGGATTGGTAGTTTGTGCGAGATCCAAGATTAAATAATGAAAACTAAACCTTATGGTCTACACAAAACAAATTTTACAAATTGTAAAATTGACAAAGTGGAGAATGTGTTTAATATTAATTCTTATGTACATTGTACAATGGACAGATAGTATTATAATTATTTGTGAAACCATAAATATATGACATTACAATATAATTTAGGATTAACTCTAGTAATTATTACTAATTTATGAAGATTTGGTGACTTCACTTCTTTCTCAAATTTTCTTTTTTGGAGAAATTTTGAAAAAAAATTGAGGGTAACCAAAATTGGCCCAAAATAAATCTTGATCCATTGATCTTTGATGCTCTAAATGTGGTAGTTATCAACCTTTACAAGTATCATCACCGCACCATGGTCTACGTCAATCTCATGTGTCTTCTTTCTCACCTAATACGTGTCTGGCACGTATCTTCTTTATGTAGCATTTGAGAAAGCAAGACTACTCTTGCCAAAATTGGCCCAAAATATGACTAAGGTCATTTGATCTTTGTTGATCAAATGGTTTGTAAAGGATGTCGATGCCTCAATAGAGGTTATGTCAAGTATGCCACATGTTCTCTTTTTGGGGAATATGGGAACACAAGTCAATTGTTACCAAAATCGGCCTGAAATTCATTTGGATTCATTGATCTAAGTTGATCGAATGTTGGTCAGCTTATTTTTTTCTTCATACAACGTAATTGTGTTGATTGATGGAGTAATAAACAAGATAAACAAGATATTGAGAGGGGATTAATCAAATTCTTAAACTTTTCACCAATTCACTTTCATTTATCAGTAAACTTGTACATGCAAAACTTGTGATGTAAATCTGCTATAACTTATAAATCTGATCAATCATGTGCATGAAAATGAAACACATAACACAATATTTGTTGCCTAGAAACCCTCCAATGTGAAGGTAAAATTGGGGTGGGGATGACACCCATAAATCTTCACTACTATAGTAATAAATTTAACCAATTAAGGTTACAATGTTTGATCATCAAATATGATCTACCCTATAAGGAGTCTACCTTGTTAAAAGATTAAGAGACTACTAGGTCTCACCTTGTTAGAGGATTTAACACTTACAACAAAGTAAAGACTATATTAGGAGATTTACAAAGATATGTTAAGAGGTTTACCTTGATTTAAGTCAGTTAAAATTGATTTAGTACCTAACTCTTGGTTCTCTCTGCAAGCTGATTTTGAGTCTTCTCCTTACTACTAATCCTCTCCTCTAATCTAATATTAGTTTTCTTTCACTTTCACTTCATTTTCTTGAATAGGTCACTTTCTCTGTTAGATGATAATAGAACCCTTTCATTGACTTCTAATCTCAATCCTTCACTTTATTCCTAGTTAACATGCATACACTTCTCTACTCTTTCTCTTACTCTACACATGCATCTCTCACACTCTCTCTACTATGATCTAGGTTTAGATCTTTTCTATTTAAAGAGTTTTCTAGACTCTTCCATAGTAGCCTCTTCATCTAAATCGTTGATCACACAACATAGGGATCTATGATCCATGTCATTTAAATGTTCTGTAACAACCTCTACAATCTTTAAATGCTCCTTCCAAGTTGGCTTGTAAATTGAATTACCTCAAACTCTATTCTATTCTTGACTTTTATGCAAATTCTACATTGATCGGTCTTTATTGCTTCTTGATGCTTGACATTGTTTTTTCTTGGCCTATATTATTCTTATGATGCCTAACATTTATTTTTCTTAGCACATACTATATAACTTAGAACTTTTATATTTGATACTTTCTTGATTGTTGATGAGCTCAGCTCATATTGAAATAATCAGTGATCATACACTTACTTGGCTCCTATAGAGCTCGGTACATACTTTCTTTTGTACATGACTTGACCTATATAGAGTAGATTGGTCACAATGATGACTGTCTAACTCTAACTTGTAAATGACTAAGTGGTTGACACTAATAGACAACAATGGTTAGAGATACCAACAATATCCCCCTTTGACATTAGTGGAAAAAACATTTTGTCATATTTACATCATTACAATACAATTTTGATAAATGAGCTCTCCCCTTAAGTCTTATGACTTATCCCAATGACTAATGAATAAACAATAAAAAATCCATTTCACCTTTATTCAAATCTATAGTTCACCCTTTTTCATCACATATCATTTTCCCTTCAATACCTATTTTCCCTTTGTTTTTGAACACTTGATGTCACTACTACTAGGGTTGAATGGGTGGAAGTAATTCATATTTTTCAATGAATTCCTAATGAACTCTAGTAATCATGGACAATGCATGATCCCATGTGGTTCTTTTTGCCTCCAGAATAATAATATGCAATTGTAATCTTGTAGCCAAATCAATTAAACAATCAACCACTGAAAGATTATGATCTTTTATAATAAGATTCTAGGTTGTTTTCAATTCTCTCTACATGACCTCCAAATGAGGTATCATCATTTCCTGAATAGAGATCAATTTGGATCTCATATTATTGTTAGCTACCTAAAGCTCAGCCAATGTGCATTGAGAATTCAGTAGATTAATGTAGTGATCAATGCTTGATCATGTTAACTTAGAAGTAATATTGTTGGATCTCTTTATCTCGTCCTAAATTTGATTTATTTGTGCCCAAATGTTGTTAGAGAATCTTGGAACATCTGACAAAATTGTGTACAAATGTCATACCTTTTGTATTAACTCAATCATAACTCATTCTCTCTCTTGTAATTGTACTTTCTTCTTAGCAATGGTTATGGAAACTTTATCCACATCCTTAGTTTCAAATTTTCAAGTAGACTAATCCAATAGCTTCTCATTTAACTCCATACTTCTTGCTTTCACTTGATCAACTATATTTACAAGCTAGTTGATGATTGGTGCATCATTTTCAAAATTTTGAATATCAAAGGCATCGACAAAAATATGCTTTACATCATATAGTACCTACTTTTTCTTAAGCTCTCTCCTAAGCTCTTTTTGTCTCTTCTTCTTCACTAGAACTTCTTGCAGCAAAATAGTTTTCTCCAAGGTGAGATTTGTTAGGTCCAATTGTGGCATTTTAATTGTTTCATCTAGACTAACCTCAATATCTAGTGAAACATCTTCTATTTCTTTCATCTTTCTGCTAGGTGAAGGAGTGTTGTTGCTCGGCACTACCTTGAGATTTGGTAAAGTGGTGTCAATCTTTTTTGTCCATCTATGCTTGAGACAATAATAGTTGCAATCGGTTCAATTTCATTTGATTATTTTCCTTCCTCAATGTGAGGTGTTGAAATAGTCTTTATCTACACTAGTTTATTTCTCTTCACCATCTACCTCTGTACCTTTGAGTCTTGACTGCTCATCCTCTAGAGTACCAGAGATGTCGACATGTATAGGGGGCATGCTTCCTTTCAAACTCAGCACACCTAAACTTTCTCCACTATATTAATCATCTTTGATGTTTACAGTGTATGTCTATGTTGTTTATGTTGTTAACCCAAAAATGTTTTTCCAAAGCAACTCATCTTGTTGTTGTATAGCTTCCTCTTTATTTTGTAGTAAGAAAAACATTTTTTACTTAGGAAAAAATATACTCCAATACCATTCTAAAAATATGTCTTGTTGCTCCTAGGACAAATCGGGCATAACTCTGACTAATGTGTTAGTTCTTATATTTTTCTCCTCTACTTCTTCATGTTGCTATCTCCTTTCTAGTCTATCAAACAAATCTTTGTGTATCCTTTTTTCAATTTTTCTAGGAGCTAGTTTTTTATTTTCAATCATGTCTACCATAGCCTCCTCAACTTTGTTTATGTCATCATTATCTAGTATATCATACTTGACAAATTTAAAACTAGATAATCCTATAGATCTTCTCAAGTTTTTGCATACCTCTTCAATAGTCCTTGTTTGTCTAATAGGTGGTCCTCTGACCAATCTCCTTCTTCTAGTTTTAGGGGCACTAGGCTATGTAACTTTTGTTACCTTCTTCTTTGCAGACTGCTCGGCACTAGCAATTGCCCTGGTCCTTGGTTTTTTTGGTGGTGGAGGAGAGATGGGTGTCACTACCAGCTTTCTTTGTTCCTTTTTCCTTCTTTCTCATTGGCATGACAACAACTAGGGCTTTTCCCTTGTCACCTTCTTCTTCATCATCATCACCATTGTCTTGTTCTTCATCTTCACCAAGACCTTGTGTTAATTGTAATGGTTCTTACCCTTGCCTGGGGTGCTTAGTTTGGCTTCAAGATCTTGAATCATTTTCTTCCTTTTCTTCTCCTTTGAAGCTATCTTGATATTTATAGTAATTATTGTTTTGGCTATTTCATATTTATCAAAAGGTTTGTCCTTAGCATCTTTCTCTTCCTTCAATAGTGCATCAATGTTTGCACTCATGGCATCACTATAAATCGCATAGTCAAAAAATTGTAACCAAGCCTTCCTCGGCTTCACTGCCTATACAAAAGTGTTGTCTGTATCAACTAGAAAACATATGTCACTATAGTATTTTGTGACCAACTCTTCAAGTATCCTCATTCTCCCTTTCATCCTTTGATTGAATTTATCAAAATAAGAATTCATTGCATTCTCAAAATTTTCTCCTAGTTGAGTAATATACCCATTTATCTATCTTGTCACTAGTTTTTCTTGCTCCCATACAACATCACCAATACCAGGACAATATTTCTACATATAAAATAAAATACACATAATGATGGAACCAAACTTACACATTGAATTCTTTGTTTTTTTTATAGATGTCATATTCTCTGCAAGTTATAGTCTTTATAGCTTAGCAAGATCATACTCATGATCTTTCATTACAATCTTCTACGCTTGATCCATAGTCATACAAGGCACACTATTCAATATGCTTGATTGATAGAATTTGTGAACTATAAACCTCACTACAAATTCAATTAGTGGATCAAATTTTTTTGTAATGGATAGACCGCGTCCATTCCACTTGGCTCCTATGTTTGCCTCAATTTCTTCATGACTTGGGGTTGACATGGTTTTCTTCCTATCTAGGGTTTGATAGCCTATAACCCTATGAATAATTTTCTTTATGATCTCCACTGGTCCATTGTGTAGCTAGTATTTCATGTCATGGATTCTTCTTAGAAAAACTTTAATCCATTCGACCTTGAAATTCTTCAAGAATTCTAGGGCACGAGTTAACCCTTTCTTCTCAACAATTTGAAATTCATCCTTCAAGATTCCTTCATTGCACAACTTCTCTAATTTTATAATCTCCTAATTCTCCAATTTTATACATATAATAGCTTCTAGCATCATGGATCATAATGACTTTAGGTGATATCAAAGATAACACACCCATTGAGTCTCCTTTCATAGAAATATCTGGAATAGCATGAAACTTTGGTGGAGGATGAGTGTCACTCTTCACTAGTTGGATTCTACTAATCTCTTGATTCATTCCTGTAGTTGATGAAGTTTCCATGATCAAATTTATGGTTTGAAGTTCTTTCTTCTCTAAATATTTGGTATAGTTCATGCTTCACTCATTCAAGCTTCTCAATTAAATCGCTGTTGAAATCTTTGCTAGTCACTAAAATTGTCAAATCAATCTGTGTTCTCAAAAATCTAAATGCAAAGTATGTAATAATGTCTTCAAAATTCACTATATACCTTATTTTGATCAACTTAGGGTCTCCATTAATGTTGTGTACTTAGGTAGGTGGAAGCCAGTTGTCTTGGTCGATGTTAATACATTTCAACTATGTCTTTTTTTTACAAATCAGTCTCCTCCATATTACTCAGTCTCAGTCATTCCATTCAATCTCTATCATTCGTCTTCTGAAGTGCTCGGTCTATGTTACAATGTTTGGTCAACATAGACTTTTTTTACTAACACTTGGCAATCTTTCACAAATTTTTTATTATTCATCTTCACATATGTAGATATGAACCTTTAGCACATTTTCATGTAAGGAACTGATGTATGATATATCAATTAGGTATACAGATCCATACATATCTCTCTTTCTTAGTTTGAGATGACATGATTACCTTCTCCATTGGATTGGGTTACCTCAGCTCCATTTACTCCACTATTTCCATCTTTTGTTTTCCTTTTCCATTTCTAGTTCATTTCATTCCTAATTTGATCAATTTCCACTTTACCTTTGCCTTTTTCTTTTGTCTGATTTTCTGAATGTACTTGAGTCCTACAATTCTTTCTTTGATGTCCAAACTTCTGACATTTGGAACATGTATTGTTAGGTGCATAATTATTCCTCTGATTTGTCTAGTAAGGTTTTGTTTTTTTATCTATATTCATATTCTCTATGCCCATACTTCTGACAGTTATAGAAATATCCTTCAAATTTAGGTGTAGTTGTTTCATTCCTCAATCTCGATCTACACTCATGTATTTCATGTCCTTGTTTCTTGTAGTAAAAATAGTAACCAGTAAAATTAGGTTTAGAATTTTGCATACCATGTTTGCTTCGACAGATATTTGCAATATGACCAACTTTTCCACAGTAATAGCATGTTGTTTTGTCCTTTCATTTTGCATTCCTTAGTTCTCCATTCCTAGATGATTCTCCTTTCTCGGTGCATGAATGTCTTGATTCATTAGAATAGCTTGATGACTTCATAAGTTCTTTAAAGTACTTCATTTCCTCTTTAGGTTTGTTGAATTTCTCCATTTATTCTTTCTCATCTTTTAGTTCATTCTTCAATATGTCATTCTATAATTTGAGATTTGCAATTTCCACATCCTTGTGATTCAATTCCTGATTTGCAAGAATCGGTCGATTCATCATGTCTAGTTGTGTGTTTGTGAGTTTCTACACATTTAATATCCTTTCTTCAAGTTTGGTAGCCATCACCCTTTTGTCTTCTTCATCCATAGTCTTTTCTTCTTCAGCTTTCTTATTTTTTTCAGTCACTTCACATAGTCTTACTTATTGGATTTTGTGTTCTCTTTTCAGACCTCTTATTGCTTCATTTAGGAGTTTGTTCTTCTCAAGTAGATTTGCATATTCTTTTTCATTTGGATTGATTGGTTCAAACAGTCCTTCAGTCTCAACTTCTTCATATGAAAATTGTTTTATCTAAATGGAAATTTCCTTTCTCCTTTTTAAGGAATCCTTCAGATCTTGTCTTTCCTTCTCAAGTTTCTGTAGTATGAGTTGGATGTCAATCACCTGATTATTAATAACTTTGTCCAGTTTGAAAGCCTCCATATCCAAGATCTAATCTCCAAGCTATTAAACTTCCTTCAAAGAACCAATGCTCTAATACCAATTTTTGATTGATAGAGTAATAAATAGGATAAACAAGATACTGAGAGGGGGGGTGAATCAAAATCTTAAACACTTAAAATTTTCACCAATTCACTCACATCTATCAATAAACTTGTGCATGTAAAACTTGTAATGTAAATCTATTGTAACATATAAATTTGATCAATCACATGCATGAAAATGAAACACATAACACAATATTTGTTACCTAGAAACCCTACAAGGTGAAGGTAAAATTGTGGTGGGGATGATATCCACAAATCTTCACTACTACAGTAATAAAGTTAACCAATTAAGGTTACAATGTTTAATCATAATATATGATCTACCCTGTAAGGGGTCTTCCTTGTTAAAAGATTAAGAGACTAGTAGGTATCACCTTGTTAGAGGATTTTAACACTTAAAACAAATTAAGGAGTTTGTTAGGAGATTTACAAAGATTTGTTAAGCCCACTCTATTAAGAGATTTATTCTGATTCAAGTCAGCTAAAACTGATTTAGTACCTCTCTCAATTTTCTTTGCAAGCTAATTTGGACTTTTTCTCCTTGCTAACTGATCCTCTCCTCTGATCAAATATTACTTGTCTTTCCCTTTCACTTCACTATCATGAATAGTCACTTGCTCTATTAGATGATAATAGAACCCTTTCACTGAATTCTGATCTCAATCCTTCACTTTAATCCTTGTTCGCATGCATACACTTATCTACTCTTTCTCTTACTCCTCACATGCATCTCTCACACTCTCTCTCCTATGATCTAGGTTAAGATCTTAGCTATTTAAAGAGTTTTGTAAAGAGTTTTCTAGATTTTTCCATAGTAGACTCTTCATCTGAATTTTTGATCACACAAAGTAGGGATATGTGATCCATGTCATTTAAATGTTCTGTAATAGCATCTACAATCTTTGAATGTTCCTTCCAAGTTAGTGTAAACCATGTTAACCTCAAACTCTGTTCCATTCCTGACTTTTATGTGAACTCTACATTGCTCAGTCTTTACTATTTCCTAATGCTCAGCATTGTTTTTTCTCAGCTTATATTACTCTTCTGATGCTTGACATGTATTTTTCTCGACACACACTATATAACTCGACACTTGTATACTTGACACTTTCTCGATCGTTGATGAGCTTGGCTTGTATTGAAATACTTGGTGACAATACACTTACTCGTCTCCTATAGAGCTTGATACATACTTCTTATGTACATTATTTGGCCTATATAGAGTAGCTCAGTTGTAGTGATGAGCATTTGACTCTGCCTTAAAAATGACTAAGTGGTTGACACTAATAGACAACAATGGTTAGAGACACCAAGAAAATGATGCCCTGTCACCAAGTCACATGTGTCACTATGATATTTACCATGGGTCCATCATCCATGTCAAAATGAATAGTGAATAGTCATAGGTATTACATGTATGCCACATGTCTTCTCTCTGGGGTGATTTGGGAAAACAAGTTGAGTGTTGCCCAAATTGGCCTGAAATACATCTTGAGTCATTGATCATTGCTCATCCAACATCAGTATTTAGGGCATCCCCTTTATTATATTAACACTTTTTTCATCATTTTAAATTATAATTATAATATTAATTATTATATTATAATATTAATTATTATATTATCATAATAACAACATTGTATTAACACTTGTAAAAGATAAAAATTACTAATTAAAAATAAATTAAATAAATATGTTTTATGTTTTATTTTAAGAAACAATTTGACTTATTTGTGTTCTATTTTTTAAAATTATTTTGTGGTTGAATAAGAAGATATTCATAACAAATTAAATAGAAATAGGAATATGTTTATTTGTGCATTGAATTTCAAATTGAACCATTTACATTAACAAAATAATTATCTTGTTTTATGCTTTTGATGTTGATTAAAAAATAATTAAGGACCTAATATAGTATAGTTAAATTATTATAATTTATATAGCATACTTAAAGTTTAAAGTAAAATTTCATAGTCATTACAATATTAATAATTGAGCGTTCATAGCATAAAATTTTTATATAGCATATTTATTAGTTATTAGAGACTAGAGTTAGCATGTGTCTTTTTTCCAGGTGCATTTATAAAATTGGTTGAGTGTTTCCCAGATTTTCCTGAAAATCATCTTTGGTCATTGATCTGAGTTGATCAAAGGGTGCTACTATGAGCATAGTGATTTCACACTTGATACATGTTTGTCACATGTCTTTTTTCTGAGGCATTTGGAATAGCTAGTTGGTTGTTGCCGAATTCGGCCCAAAAAACATCTGGAGCCATTGATCTTTGTTCATCCAACGATGATTGCAGCACCACCTTTATAATATTACTAACATAGTTCTTCAATATATTAGAATATTTCTAGTTTTTAAAATAAAATAATTTTTCAATGATATTTTAAATTTGATTGTAAAATAAGTCCATCCAATGGAGAATTAAATTTGATTATAAAAGTAACTATCGATTATGTTCCACATATTCTATTATTTTGTACTGTTGAACCTGAACACTAAAATAAGTGATTTATTAATTAAATTAATTATTAAATGTTAAACCTCAATATGTTAATTTTAATTCAATGTTAAATGTTATATTTTATTTCTTAACAATTTAATAGAAAAATTCAAAAATGCCAAAACATTGCATAAGTAAGCATAACAATATAATACAATTTTATATGGAACTCTATAAATTTCATTGATATTCCTTCAAAATCACAATCTAAGGAAGACACATGTATAATGATTGTAATTTGATTAAATAATATAGAAAGTGAAACCAGACTACAGGGGAAAACCCTAGTACTATTGTACTAGTTATTGTAGAAAGCATGAGACCCAATTAAGGCTATGAATTCTTGTAGTCATGGGTTGTCATGTGCCAATTCATCTAGATTATACCATTTTTAGAGAAAATCCAAGACAATTTGTGCCCATTTCTTATAGTGCTTCAATTGCCCAGCAGTTAGGCCCAACAAAAATGGTTGTGGGGCCACATTCTGGCCAGGTTCCAAAAGCTTGTGCATTTCACCTGCCCAAGGGATCCCCACCCCTAATTATGCATGAGCAGCAATGTCAATTTCATTGCCCAAGTATTCTTCTTTAAAATTCTTCCTCAAGAGAAGCAAAATATCAACCCTTTCTTCTCTGATGTCAAGTAGGGACACTAGAAAATGGGACATAATGCCCATGTTGACATAGTACCTATTCTCATTCTCCAAAAACTCGAGCCCTAGAACCACTTTCACATCATGAATAATGAAATGTGTAGCAGGAACATTGTCATTGCAAATTGACAAGAGGTTTTCATCAAGGTGTCATGTAAAAAGCCCTTTTGTTCCTCTTCCAATTTGCATGTCAAGTGAATTGGAGTGTCTAGCTTGACTACAGAGCAATGACTACCAGTCTACTACATCAAGTAAACTAAACCAAAATTTAACGAGCACTAAAAGCATACCTATTACCACACTGTTGACTACCAAAAATGAAATGAGCAATAACGAAAGAAGAAGCTCAATTGCCTATAAATAAGCTAAGTGGTTAAGTGATGGTCCCTACACATTTGTTTATCTAGCTTCCAGTTCAATCATTTTAAATGATTGAATCTTTGTAAATCTTCAACATAAATGAAAATTTGTGCTAAAAAAGTTGTAATGTGTGCAAAGATGATGGAAGAGGGAATGTCACTGACAGTGACAAGACATCTATTTACTATCCACTGCAAGTGGTACCCGATGGAAGGAAATGTGTCACCATTCTAGGGACTTGAAGAAAAACAAAGCTTTATTTGAGACGTTTGGCCTGAAATAAACCTTCAACCATTGATATATTATCATTGAAAGATAGTCTGTAGATGGATGTTATCGCTTACACATGTGTGTTGGAGATATGACATATTACTAGAAACATTTCCCAAAAAGACATTACTTCCTACATCAATTCTTGCTCGCATATGGAATGTGTAGTATGTACTATGTACTACTACTAACCAGTAAGTACTAACTAGAAAATGAAATTATGATTCACACAAATTTGGAAAGTAATAATTAAATACATCATCCAATTACTATAGAATAACTAAAGCCCAAAATAAAATACACCAAAAATGCTTGTGGTTTCCCTCAAAAAAGGAAGCGACAAGCTTCAAATCGTTACATTTCAAATTCATGCACTTTTGATAATATGTTTTACAAAATAAACCCTAACTAAATCGACGATTTTTCATGTAACACTTCTTTTATTCTTCAAAACATCCCAAAAGCATTGAAGTTAAAATTTTGTTGTTCCACCGCATTTGCAATTTGTTCTTCAAAATTAGCAAGCTCGAGACCCATTTCAACGAACATTGCTCAGAGATCTATCTTTTCCTACTCCTTTTTGAGCTCTTTAATGGCATCTCCTGGATTAGTAGAGAACCTGTGAAATTACAATAAGTCCAATAGTAAGGTCACTTTGCTCCCCATCCTCCTCCACAGTCAAATTTGGTTAATAGCAGGGCTTGGATTTTCATTCGGTGATCTCTCTTCCATAGGTAGTCGCATTTTTGGCAACCAACTACATTTCTAATAATGGAAATCACTTAGTAGGATGTTTGCAATTTAAAGAATATTTTTCAACCAGATTCCACTCTTTCATAAATGAAATAGGGCATTCCACATACATGTCATCCTATTAGAAACCTCACTTTCTTATCACTCTTTGATATAATACTGAGTGTAATCTTTTGATAATCTAACAAATGATTTGAAAAATATACGATTAATTTCTAGTCGTTGATTCATTGAGTAATTGTGTCATTTTCTAGCACATTCACCAATGCGTTATATATGGTTTTCAATAGATGGAAAAATTTGCATGATCAAATATTTTTTTTTTTCAATATATGGAAAAATTTGACTAATCAAATATATATTTTTCCAATAAACAGAAAAAATTTGCCTATTGCCTGATGCAATATATATATATATATATATATATTCAATAAATGGAAAAAAATGCCATATACAAAATATATTATTCCTATCAAAAAAGGACAAAATCTCCTCAATTTTATGAAATTTTGTACTGGTCGGAGAAAAATTGCATCTAACATTAAACTTTTCTTGACATCGAAAAAAATTCGCCAGTAGAAATTATTTTCCCCCCCATAACTACTGTTGGACTTGCCACGAATTTATATATTTTTCGAGACGGAGTTTCTTAAAGTTATCCCTAGTAGTCTTTCCCTAGCAGAGTTTCATGTACTTTGAGAGTGTCAGGATCTTAAAGCATAGTTACTCTTAGATATTTTCTAATAGGATTACCTTCTAGAGTGAGGTAGCACCTATTATGAGATGTTGTTAGGGAAAGAGGTGGAGTTGGTTGAGCTCATCGAGGAGCTTGAGGTGACTCTGGACTCTCTTCAATGTACTCATTTGGCTCATCTGAAGTCACAGTCATAGTTGGATGAGGTTATCGTGGAGTTAGAGTGGGTACAATTGACACCAGCCCTAGCCCTTGTTCAGTTGCAAAATATGGTTGGTGGTGAGTTTGCTTCTATAGCTAGGGATGATGGACATGACGATATGGCTGACACATTCATCAAGAATATGGGTGCAGTAGGTATAGAGGAGGTGAGAGTATCAACAAAAATGAGCTCTCATGATGATTTGCTAAGAACATATATATTTCTTTGTCTCATATAGTTTGTAGCATTAGATAGTTGGCAATGTTATTTTTCAAAGGGATCAATTGTGGATCGCAAGGGAGCAGGCTTACGCTTCCACATATAATTTCTATTGCACTAAGTCATTCATGGACTATTTTATTGAGATTTTAGATTTACGGAAAGATTCTTACAAAGTATCTGAAGGTACTCGCATTCGAGGCTCTCAAGCTATATGACGATCAGTGGGGAAGATTGTAGAGACCTTGGCACAAGGATTTTTTAGTTGGATTTTTTGAGAGGGTTGTCCAGGGGCCTATCCAGCGAGTAGTTGTGTGGAGTCAGAGATTGAACTCGTCTCCTAATTCTCGATTTGGTACTGATGAGCCATTAACATAGATTGGGGTTTTCTACCAGCATTATACAATGAGGTGTGCTCGTCATTTTTCTTTTGACCCACTGGTAGAGGATTTAGTTTCACATCAGCATGGGTTGGCTTCAATTGCATGCCATCTATTATGCATGGGTTAGCACCATCTTTTGCAGATGGGATGAGTAGTTGCAAGTTAGACCATTTGCAGTATCTACACACCCAGAATAGTTTATCAAAGGTTGGAGTTGGTGATAGTGATTCAGGTACTTATGGGTGTTACCATCTCCACAATGCAGTTGGGTGTGAGTATCACTTTAATAGGGACTCAAATATTGACAAAGTTTTCATTTTAGTTGGATTGATTTTTGATGAGTCGTTATCATCGTCAGCGCCTATTGTCAATTTTCAGATGATTTTGTCATTGATAACAATTATTTGGGTGTTGATGTTGCAGAAGTTGCTTGTACATAGTAGGGATAGTACACATTTCTACCCTTGGCATCTAGGTGGACTATGATGTTCATTCTACGTTGGGATTTCTTGGGGATAAGAAATCTTAGGGAGGGAGGACTGTAATATCCCCATTTTAAGCAGGTTCCTGCAGTTGGCCTAGTCAGTTTACCATAGTGACCCTTACGAGCTAACAATGGGATTTGAGGGTCTTAGTTGTGGTGTTATAGGCTTTCCAACACCCTGTGGTATGTTTTCACTCTGTTTGAGGGGCTTACTATTTATAATAAGTCAAATTTTTGGTTCCAATGAGCTCAGTAGAGTTAGAAGAGTTGAGTGATGCTCTTTGTTTTTATTTTGGACTTCTAGTTCGGGCTCCAAGAATCTTGGAGGGAGTATCCATTTATAGTAAGTCGCCCTTTCAAGTTCATTCATCATCTTTCTTCATCAGGATTACTTTAGTGTTGTCAGATTATGATTATGATGCTTCTTTAGTTATTTTTGCAAGAAGGGTTTATTATTATTATTCATCTAAATATTATGAGGTTGTTATTTTTTTGGTGTCTTATGTTGGTCACCTCATAATCGTAGCTTGTTAGAACTGGGATGAAAAAAAAAAAAAAATTGGACACAAGAAACAATGTCCCTGTGTGTTAGAATATTATCTTATGGTGGAAAAAGGTCATTTTTGGGAGCCAAAAGTAATTAATAATTATATTATATGGAACTTTATTATATTTTAATATTGTATCGAGGAAACTTCTTAAGTGAGGTTGTATTTGAGAAACTTTGTATCAATTGGAGATTATAAATACGAGCCCATTTGATGAGTAAAGCATTTGAGTAATTGATTGATTATTTTGTTTTCGTCTTTGTGACGTTTTGAGAGGTTGATTGATGTGCCCTTGCTGAACTATAAGGGTTAAGAATCTTTCATGTTCACTTGTTGAAGTATAAGGGTTGTGAATCTGAATTGTGCATTCTTCCACTGCTGAGGTATAGTGGAAATTGAATTGAGTTATGGACTGAATTCTGTGTTTTCCCTTTTTGTGGTTACTCTTTCTGGGGGAAGGTGTTTCGGCTGGGAGAATTGTGAGTGATACTTGACCTACAATTGGCATCCAAAGGCTGTGTTATTGTGCAATCAGAAAGCCAAATTCCTGGTGCTAGATATCCTGTTGGAAGTTGGTTCAAAGTTGGTTTGATTGGGCACTGTGGTGTTTGTACTAGTGAGGAATGGAGCAGTAATTCTGTACTTTGTGGCAGAAATTTATTTATGCATACCTGGGTGTTGATTCCCAACTTGCATGCCCGGAATTTCAGATTGTATTGCATGAGTAAGGATTAATGTCGGGTTGCTGTGATTGCAACAATTTGGGCATCCAGACGAGTGAACGTGACTGATTAGATTTCAAGCTGTAATTTCTCCTTTAAGGTTGATGTTTCTTGGCTATTGTGGGCATTCAACTTTAGGTCTACTAAGTATATGTTCCAGAAGTGATCTCACCGCCAGGTTATTTTATGTAATTGAAATTATCACTATTGTTCTGTAGAAGTTGAATAAAAAATTCAGATATTGTAAATTCATATTTTCGGTTAAAAGAATTCAACGTGGTATTAAGATGTTTGTCTTACCTAGTGAAAATCAGAAATCTATATCTTTCCTAAAAAGTTTTCCAGTAGTATAAGAGAACAGTTTGGTGTTTGTGCTAGTCGGGCATAGTGTTGTGGTTGAAGATTCGGGGTACTGTTATAATGACATTGCATTTCAAAATACATAAATTGGCTCAATTTAAAATTTTCTATTTGCAAACCCCTCAAGATTACAACATAAATCGAAGTGGTGATGGAGTTTGTTTGCCAACCCGTTTGGTGAAATGCCAGACCATTGATTAGTAAAAGAAAATGATGCTTGTGAAAGAAATAACCAATTGGGGTTATTGCGTCAAATCAAATTTTGGTTTCTAGCCATTTTGTTGGGATGTATGGCCATTTGGCATCAGATTGTTCCCTCGTTTTGTGAAAATGTTTTTCTCTATATCAGAGATCTTCACACCATTTGCAAATGGAAACCCCCTCTTTTTCTATGGCAGTAAAAGTAGTTGTTAATGTTGTCTTAGGGGGTCTTAGGTGGCCTTTCTTCCTTTTCTATGTGGATAGTTATCTCTCCTTATCCAACAGTAAGACACTTCCAGATTGGCAATAAGTTGTGACTGCATCATGACATAATTCAATGTGGTTTGGTATGTGCAAATTAACAATGATATTGATTATGCCCTTAGCAGCAAATTCATATAATATTCTAGCAACATCCCCGTCTATTTAGCAGCAAAATAGCTCTATTTAGTAGTGAACTATGGACTACAAGCCACTTCCAAGGGGCTGGTGTGTAATTTTAGTAGGGAAGCAAACACTAATTTTAGTAGGGAAGCAAAGACTTTTGGATCCAAGGTGGTGAGGGACAAAATCTAGATATATTGTAGCATCAATCTCCAGATTTTGACTCTATGTAGATTTGAATTCTTTCAAATTAAATCTTTGTTATCTCTATATAAAATAGTGTTCAAATTTAACTTTATGGATGATTGAAGTGAAAGTTTAGTTTGAGTCTAGAAGTCTAATTATCCAATTATAATGCACTAAACATTTTTTCCTTCTTATTTTGCAAGGTCATCCTCAGAAATGAAAGGCTTGGCAAAAGGGAGGATGATCGCAAGGTGGCAGTCAAAGACTCCAAGGCCTCAAGTGCAATTTATAGAAGGATAGCAATCAAATCATCTAAAAGGGAATTTCAAATTAAGATGGGATCAGGGTCTCACATGCAACCAAATTTCAAATTCAAGTCATAGCCATGAAGAAAAATTTCAGCAAATAGAGAAAAATTAAAAAAGCAATAGAAATTGAAGGTGTGTCATATCATCTATCTAAGGAGGCTAATACTTCTGAAAGAGTTAATAAAAGTTAGAAGGATTGGGAATCAAAAATTTCTCCATCAAAGTTTCTTTCCACCAATTGAGCAAGAAATATTTATAATTTTCACAAACATTTCCACAACCGAAGATGTAAAGCATATGCTCTTAAATAGGTTTGCAAAATAAGGATGATGAGTTTGCAATTGGTTGTCTCTTCCA